>JAJIYU010004883.1:0-23329 GCA_030144865.1 Tinospora cordifolia
AAAAAAAAAAAAAAAACTACACTAATATTCCTATTTTGTTTATGACCACTACTTTATGAACATACACATCACACGTGAAAAAAGAAAGTATGGTGGGTGATTGTCAAATAAAAAATAAATTTAAAAAAAAATAGTTAAAGGGTCATTGCTTACTAGTCGACAAGCATATACATCATACGCGAATAACAGCGTCAGTAGTTATCAAATAAAAAAGAAATGGGAACATCACATCGGCTTAAGACAGCTTTAAAAGTAAACAGTTGAGCAATAGTATATACTATATATGCTAGAATGTCGTAAGATTTATTTTTTTTAAAAAAACTTCTATTTCTTTTTTTTTTTAATCTAATGTAATTTATGTTTAGTGGTAATAAATAATGGATATTTTTTTTTCTTAAGAAAACAATATACTGTCATTAAAGATAATTTATTTATAGATGGTACAAATATGTAAAAAAATAAAAAATAAAAAAAATTCTCTGAGCAACGACAGAACAGTAAATGTGCCGGTGATCGTTGAATTGAACATCAAAGGGCATTAATTTTATATGATTTTGCTCCTCAATAAAATTGTGGAATTTGAAAAGGAAAGATGGAAAGAAAGGGAGAAAAAAAATGCTATGTCCATTAGATGAATACGGAGGTGTGTGGATTGGATGGTTAGACCTGACTCGCATCCAATGAAAGTAGAGCCCGAGCACCGTTCCTGTTTTCTCTCTCTAACTTTTTTTTTTTAGATGTTAGTAGTGAGCACATCGTAGCCTACTTTATTACTATTTATTACTATTGAAACTACTCTTTTACAAATTTTATTATTATTTTAAGATTTGATATCACTGCCTCTCATCAGTCCATTAAAACCATTACTCACAATTGTTTAATATGTGTACTATTTATCATATTTTATTTATAAAATACATATTTATTTTTATAATTCTTATGATTCACATTTAAAATTATTAATTTAAAATATTACATTTTAAATTTATTTATTTTTTAAATATCATTTTTTATCATAAAAATTTATAAAAAATTATTTTTTAAAATTAATTAAATATTAATTTTTATTTGTTCAAGAAATATTATATATATATAGTTATTTATTTATTTAATATTTATATTTTTTAATAAATAATATATATATATATACATTTATTTATTTATTTATTAAATATTATATATATTTATTTACATTTATATATTTAAATAAATAAATTATATATGTGTGTGTGCTGCATCTCGATAAATTAGAAATAAATAAATAAATAATAAACACATTAAACACCCGTTAGAGATGTCCTTATTACAAACTGATAAAAGTATATAATTTGTAAAAGCTAATATATAATTAGAAGTAACTTTCAAAATAGTATTTATGCCTTGAAAATTATTTTTAGATTAGTTTTGAATTGATGATTGGAGAGTTAATTATAACAGATGTAACTTTCAAAATAGTAACATTCGCTCCAACAATAGGTTAAAATAGGATTTGGTGAACTAACCCATCACTTTTCTTTTCCTTGTCGGCTCTATCATTTGAGATTTACCAAAATATATTTATTGGAATTTTATTTTAAGCCAGAATTAGCTGCAAAAATAAAAGGTAAAAATGATAGTTGAAGTATTAAACAAACAAAAAAAAACACTCGTGAAATCATGTCTTTATTACTTTTTTTTTTTTCTTTCGCAAGTTATTAGGTGAAGTTAGCTATAGAACTGTAAACAGTCAATATTTCGGGGAATTGTAAATAAAAAGAAAAAAAAAATTTGTAAACAACCAATACTTTGTAACATGGCATTGAAATAAAAGAGTTTTAGCTATATATTACTAAAGTAATTATCATATTCAATTTCAGTAAAAATATAGATATAAAAAGAGGTTAGTCACATTTTTGTGCAACTTCCCTTAAAAAAATTTACATCTTTATCCTAATGCTCATCTAATCAAACTCCCAAGCATATTTTTTTCTTAAATATGAGGCCTTTGTTTAATTCTTACCTAGCTCAGCATGAATTGCTTCTATGACCTTACATTGGCTCAGTCATTTTAGGGTTTTTTAGTTGATACTAACTTATCTTTTTACTCAATACCTATGTATCATCATAACCAAAATAGTTTGGGTCATTCGACAACGTTTATTTTCCTCGTCATCTTCCAGGTGTCAAATTTTTACCAAGTACCAAAACTACTAATATGTCAAAATTTTCTATTATTACCTTCATTGAAATTAAATTTATAACTTTCTTTACAAGTATATTATATCAATGAATTGAAGTTAAAATTTAGCGTGATAATATAATTTGTATTAATTAATTCATTAGTTATATTCTGCCCAGGGTTTGCCGAATCTAAATGCATTGTAAGAGATTTTGTTTTAAATAATTTTCTAATGGCATTTCTATCTACTTTTTTAAGTAGAAAATTACTCGCACAAATATATATATATATATACAAAGCCTAAATGCGGTCGCTGACCATATAAAGAGGCGAGTAAGAGTAGAGATGAACTCCAAACTTCTGCAACCTTTTTCAGTTGAGGAGGTCAGAAATGCTCTTGCCTAGATGCACCTTTCAAAAGAACCTGAATCAGATGGTATGCCTGCTCTTTTCTACCAAGAATTTTGACATATTGTGGGTCAGGTGTGGTTCTAGGTTTTTTAAATGGAGGGAAAAAATTCAAAAAGTTTTTTTATACTCGCCTTAATCACCAAAACCCAGAACCTAAAAAATGTAAATGAGTTTAGGCCGATTAGCCTTTGTAATGTGGTGTATAAACTTCTCTATTTCATCATGCATAAATTCATGTTAGATATTGAATAACCCAATATACTCAATAAATAATTTTTTAATGTGTAACGCTTTCTTGTATAAATTCTTATTAGCTAATGTAATGGGCATATGAGTTTTTATTGAGAATTAAAGGTTAATTTAATCCCTCTTGAGTAGAAAGATTTTATTAAATTTGATTAAATGTTATATTTTATTTATATTTTCTTAATAATAAATTGATTGTCATTTTGTAAAAGCATGTGATATACTGAATACATAAGTATACATCCATGTCAACTTCACACCTTTTACATATCATAAGATTATATTATTTGGCAAAAGGATAAGCATTTTGGCCAAATAAATCAATAAAGAAACGAGGAAAAAAAAGTAATTGGTTTTAGTCATCCGTTATCTATACACTGCAGGAAGGTCTTTTGACAATGACCTGTCCCTAGCTAAAACGTGTGAAATAACGCCAGTGGCTTTTTCAGCTTTATTCTCCTCCGTGGTAAAAATTCTGCATTTAAGCTACGGGCGAATTTCGGGTCATTGTGTTTAAATGAATCTGATTCATAATTTCATATATATTAAAAATTTTAACTTGAATTATTTATTATTTATATTTGATTTATAAATTTAAATTTGACTCATTTATTAATTATATCATAATCGTATATCTATATATAACTTATTTAATTTTTTATAATTATATTTTAAAAATATTTTTTATAAAAATATTAATAAAAATATAAAATATATTAAAACAAATTAAATTTTATAAAAATATTTTTAAAAATAATTTAAAAAATTATATTATTAATAAATTAATAAAAGTTATTAAATTTATATTAACTTATTTATTTCTTAATTTATTTATAAGTTAACATGTTTATAACCCAAATTTAGTAGTATTTAATCGTGTTTGACCCGTTTTGATCTAAATTCATTTATGCTATACTCAAATCCATTAAATTCGTGTCGTGTTCGAGTTCGATTATCATGTCGTATCATAAATTGTCATCCCTAATTTAAGCCAAAATATGGGTAGGGACTTTTGCATATAGAATTTAAGCCAAATATGAGTACATACATATTTCTACCATCACAAATATAATAATGAATGAATTATTCAAATTTTAAAGAAAATAATGTTTAAATTACATATAAAGTTTGAATGATAATTAATTTTAAAATAATCCCAACATATATCTTAAAAAAAAAAAAAAGATCAGTCAATATGTACATATCCAACCGTTTGTTTGTTGAATAACTAAAATCACATCTTCTTTCCCTTTCATTATTATTATTTTGTTTTTTTTTTCTTTTTTTCTCAATTTTTTTTGGTTCATAATAAAAGAAAAAATGTTATTACCGATGCCACTAAGATGGCTAAAGAAATGAAGATGATTCAATTGGAATAACAAAAGAGCTTAGAATAAATAATAAAAAATTGTTATAATTATAATTTTTATTCTCATTGAATAAAAACATATACACTTCAAAATTTATACTATCTTTTTATTTAATAGATATAAGTATTATAATTATATTCCATGTAATGATAATTTTAAAGCATTTCAAAAAAATGAAATTACACAATATTAGATCATCCTTGTAATTTAAAAAAAAAAATGAAATTACAAGCTTGGTAGAATAGATTTTCAGAGTATAATCACCCAGCTGCCTGTTTCCATTTTTTTTATTTTTTTTTTGAAGGAAAAAAAAAATTCTTCTACCCTATTTTTGTTACTTGATCTTGTTATCTCTGGTTTCCTTTTTCGGGGCTGAGATGACTTTGAAGTCCGGGCAGTCCTTTCCTAGAGTGTGCAGATACGTGGGCATTGACTGAAGTCAAAACCAATATCTCGTTTATATCACAACCTATACGAGATTCACAACCAACACCGCCCAAGTTTTAATTATTTATTACTGTGCATGGATTTTTACTTCAATAAAAACATAAAAGGGGAAGTAAATCTTCAAAATATCTTTTAAGATTACATGGTTAATACACCAGTAACTTTTCTGAAATTATTTATTACTATAGCCTTGCCAAAAAAAATAAAAAAAAAAAAAGATTTGCGATTTCTTGATGTTGTCAAGTGTCTTATTTTCCCTTCATCACTAAGCCTTTTTTAATTAAGTATATTAGAAATATTTTAATAATTTTTTTATATTTTATTAACTATGAATAAAAGTGATGAATTATATTATAATTGATTATGTCGGGTTTAGGCATATTTTAGTTTTTGTGACACTAAAAGGAAAAAAAATATTTTTAAGCCTTTTTTTTGTGAAAAAAAATCTCTCCTCTAACTTAAAAAAATGATGATTAATATCTCTTATTGAACATGGTTGCAATTTGCATACCTCTCTTTCTTAAAATCAGGTCTTTTTTTTTTTTTAAATGTTGGTTAAATTGTTATTGATGTAATAAAGTTGCAGATGGACTTAAAGATTTGTTTATCTTTTTAATTGAACTCAACGAGCTAGACAACCTATTTCACAACCTATTTCATCTTAGTATGTTCTAGAATTTGGTCCAAACAAGTCCTTAGTAAGATTCAACAATTTGGCGTCCTCATAAATTAAAAGACATTTTTGCAAAAGTCCCAAGACTTTCGTGCTTGTTTCCACCAAAGAAAAAGAACAAAAAAAAAAAAAAAAAGAAAACAAAAATATTGAACCACTTGATTTTCTTTTTATTTTTTTCCCTTTTTTGAAATTGACATTATTAGCAAGAAGACAAGAGGCATATTAATACAGAAGGTTTAGAGAATCTCCCTTTTCACACCACTCCCGTATTTTCCTGTTAATTTCTATAGAATCACCTTTGTTCACATTAAGTGCCAATGACAATAGAATAGCGGGTTGCTAGAGTGATCAACCGGTAACGTTATGGTTTGATATTGAGTTCAATTAGATCACGGCTTCATGTGCTACCTTCTAGAATAGTTTAAATATTTTTATGAACAAGATCCTAGAATTAGCCGAAAACTTTTATTATATTTGAATTTAAAATTATTAATCAATTTATTTTTATTAAAAGGGTTAGCCAAATAATTCTATCAGGTCTAAATCTAAAAATAATTGTTGAAGTTAATTATTAGCCACAAAATTTAAAATAATTAAATTAATTAATTATTAATGTGTGTAATACATGTTTGAATAGTTGAAAGCATTATAATTATATAGAAATAAAAAATTTTAAATTAATGATTATGATAACGTAAAAAATAGAATAACAATAATAATTGAATTTTTTGGATGACATGATTAATGTGTATTTAAAAATGTATAATTATTTATAAAATAATTTTTAAATACTAGAAAGAATTGTGTAAAAAATTCCCAGGGATGATTTTATTATTGTTCTAAAAAATAATGCGAACATTTACGTAAATGTTTTCTCTATTAAATAAATAATTATTATTATAATGGCTCGTTAGAATGACTTTTCTTATTTTGTTAGTCAGATATTGTTATCTCTTTGCTATTGGAATTCCACACAACAGCCAGGAAAGCAGATATCTCCATACAGACCACGAGCTCTCCACACGCCTCTATTCCACAATCAATCCACATCATACACGTGGAACACCATCCAACGGTCATAACCCAAACTTTCGCACTATATGTTCGTCTCATCATCTCCTCTTCTCCTCATTCCACCTCTTCATTCGCCTTCCGCAGTCTCTTGTTCGATTTCGTTTCGTCTTCGTCTTCGTCTTCTTGTTTTCGGAATTTCTCTGTTAATCTCGAAGCCATGATTCTCAAAGCTGCTGCTTCCGCTTCTGCGTTTTCTGTAGTGAACGCGCAAGGCGAAGTTCGTGGAACCACCGCCACGAAGCTTTGGTCTTCTGGTTCGTCTCCTTCGTCCTTTGAGCTGCGATTTCCGAGGAGGAAAGTCGGAGGAGAGGGATTTTATGTCTGCGCTTCAAGGAATAGCAAGCCGCTTACTGGCATAGTGTTCGAGCCGTTCGAGGAGGTGAAGAAGGAGCTCGATCTTGTGCCTACTGTTCCACAACAGTCGCTCGCTCGTCAGAAGTTCTCGGCTGAGTGCGAAGCTGCCTTAAATGAGCAGATCAAGTGAGTTTCAGTTGGAATTTCTTGATAAGAAGCTCTGTTTGTTGCTTGCTCTGTTTCTGTTTATTTTTATATTTTTTTGGGGTTTCGATTCCCAGTAGATTTCTTAGCTTTCTTTTGATTTTCGTTATATTTTGTTGGAGATCTATTGATTCTGGCTTTATTATTTTTTTTCTCTGTTCCTTTGTTTTCGGATTTGTAGAAAGGTGGTTGGTTTCTTTATACTAACATTTCTGGAAGTTATTATGCGAACTACTTTACGAGGTATAAAAGTACTTTTAGGTCTTGATTGCTTACATGGCTTATGGGTTTCTCCGTTTTTCTTTTTTTGGTAAATACAGTGTGGAATACAACGTGTCGTATGTGTATCACGCAATGTACGCTTACTTTGACAGAGATAATGTTGCTCTCAAAGGCCTGGCTAAGTAATCACACTACACCTTTATTTTGCAGCTTTCTTCTTCTTTTTGTCTCATATGTATTCGTTTCAATTCAATCTTCGAGGATGCTTAATGACTTTGTTTGTACTAGGTTTTTCAAGGACTCGAGTCTAGAAGAAAGGGAGCATGCGGAAAAATTGATGGAGTATCAGGTGTGTCTTTGTTTGGTCGTTATCTTTTATTTTAGAACTGCTATTTTCCTTTCAATCTATTCGCTCTCGTTACAGATTCATTAACGCCTTTTATTTTAATGCTCAGAACAAGCGTGGAGGAAAAATTAAGCTTCAGTCCATAGTGATGCCTTTGAGTGAGTTTGATCATCCTGAGAAAGGAGATGCTTTATATGGTAAGATTTTTTTTGTATTTGTGTTTGAAGTATGTATCTCGTTTGGTTCTTGGCTTTACAAGCTTTGCTTTATTTATTGATTTTCATTGGATTGCTATTAGTGATGTAAATTTTCGTAGTTCTTGCATGCCTTGCTTTATGTGGTAATTTTCGTGTGATTGCTATTGTTGATGTGTCTGGGATGTTTGCTTAACCCGACGGATGTTGTTTTTTAATTCGATGTTACACGTTCTTTGACGGATCGGATGTTGATGTTGATGGCTCTTGATATTGAGTGTATTCCAAGACACTGGTTAAAAAATAGGGAGAGTTCATTATTCTTATGTACGCTTAAAAAACGTGCAAGTGAGAAATTCTAAGTGATTTCCATTGAATAGTTGTTTCAATTGTTTTCATCTTTGAAACTTCTGGATTACTTTTTACTTTGACTTTCCTATGCAGTACATGTATTTCTACTCCATATGTTACGTTTCCCTCTCTTCCTGTTTAGATTTATGGCGGTTTGTTCATGTTAGTTGATGGGAGAGCAAGTTTTATTGTTTTCTTTATTGTAAATTAATTGCTCATTCAAACAACACCATTCCTTTGGCTACTCCTTTGAAGTTCTAAGTTTGGGTTTTTTGTTTCAGCTATGGAGCTTGCTTTGTCTTTGGAGAAGTTAGTTAATGAGAAGCTTCTGAATCTCCACAAGGTATATCAGATCTTGATCTTTTCTATGCTGTTAACTTCTGTGACACATTCATTTTGTTTTACCGTGGATGCTGAAATGTGTGTGCATTTTCAAACAACCTACAGGTAGCAGATGAAAGCAATGATGCTCAGATGACTGATTTCATTGAGAGTGAATTCTTGGTTGAGCAGGTAAAATTGAAAATTTTTATTGTTGTAGTCTTCCACCTTGATCTGTTTTCCTAATGGTCAGTTTAGTAGGATAAACATTCCGAGTAGTCAATTAGGATATTCATTTTCTTTGATTCTTCCCAGGTGGATGCTATAAAGAAGATATCGGAATATGTGGCTCAGCTGAGAAGGGTTGGGAAAGGGCATGGTATGCTTCAAAATTATAAATAACATTTGTATTTTGTTGTGAATCACTTTCATCATAACTGCTGACGCTAATGAACAATGTGGCAGGTGTTTGGCACTTCGATCAAATGCTTCTTGGGGCTGGAGTTGCTGCTGCTTAAGAAATTTTTGGACTTTGCCTTAGATTGTACCTTTCTTCTTTGGTGTTTACCAAGTTCTTCTTAGTTGTTGTAGTCATAGCTTAAGAGTCGGAAACCTTTTTGATTGCAAATGAAGATTGATGTGAAGTTAGTTTCTTACTTCTGAGTGGTGTAAGATAGATCAGTTACTTTGTCTTAGTAAAACTAGAAGGCTGGATGTATTCTCTCTTTCAGAAATTCTGCCAGTTTGAAATTGCAAGTTCAATTAGCCGCCACTACCTGGTTTTGGGTTTTTAATGTTGGTCAAGCAATTGACTTTCTTGATGGGTCCAGACTCTGAATCACAATTAATGCTCTTGATGGGAATTTGAACTGTTTTGCAAAGGGTTATGAACAAAGAATAAAAGGGTCAATTGCCCGGTACTGCTTTTAGGACAGCATATTCGTGGCCTGTCCCTTCGTGTACCCTTTTTGCCTTCTTTAAAGGACAAAAAGAGGTTGCCCCATCTTTTTTTTATGTTAATTTAGCAGCGAATCACTAATCGCTTTTGGCAAAACAAACTCGTAAACATTCTGTTATTCCGCTGAGATAAAAAGTACAGGCCCTGTCCAGGCGAAAAGGATGGAATTGACGAACATTATTTTAAGCACACTCCTGCTTCTGTCGAAGCGTTTAACATTTACACGTCACTGCGCTCCAAAACAACACCCATTAAACTCGAGAATTACTTGGTTCACATAATCATGAAACGGATGTTCTTGTAATTTGAAGGTGAAACTGCAAAGTCTGCTGTTACTTTGAGGAGTGCAGATTTTGATATCGAGAAATTGGAGGGGATAGAGCGTGAAGCATCTCCCACATCACTTGTATGTCCTGATATTCACTGCAAGACTCCTTTACTTCGTAAAGATTTACTGGGCTATGCCTCCTCCCTGCAACGCGCACCAGAAGAAATCGCAAAATGCATCATTCTCAAGATTTCATTTGATTTAAACTAGACTAGTTGACGGAAATCACGATTTTTATATGCATATATACATATTGTTCGCAATTCACTTTTGATGATTTGCTAATAAGAGTAAAATTGATAACTACCTCTGAGCTTCTCCATGAGGCGTGCTGTAAAGTTGTACTTCTTACGCTTTGTGGGAAGGATAGAGGCATTTTTCCACAGCCACCATCTCCTCCATCTCCCCATTTCCTCTCGCTGAACATGAGTCAACTCTGAGCATCATCTACACCTTTATTCTCTGTTGCTTGCCCTCCAAATACTTAACCAGTTCATCAAGCGAGCAATACAAGAAGTATCCGACAAACAAGAAAACAACAGGCGTGGAAACAAATGCCTCTAGGCGGCGGAACGAACCTTTGTTCTATTCACCCAGCATCTTTGTGGTTCTATGAAGACAATTTGAAGCCCCCACATTACTGAGTTCAAGGTTACTTATCATCATTAATAAAGGAACACACCAGAAGATACCAGTGCACATATGTCTTTAGTATGGTTAAGTAATAATCACCATGCTTCTACTAGATGGCGAAGGGGTTACAACTCCAACTCGATCATTTTATGAACATAGATTAATGTCTTGTCAGGTTTTACCAGATTAGTTCGTATGCAAACGCTAGCTGAGCTAGTCTGAATATATGCCCTGGCCAGGAAATTAAAAGAAAAGAAAAAGTTGAGAATGGACACCTCGGTTCTTTCATTTTATTAGGCATCATTTTAACCATTCGAAAATAACATATAAAGTACATAGTAACAAGAAAAAATAGCAATTTATAATACAACATAATAATCATAAATTAAAATTTAACAAAAATAAATTTAAATCAAAATAAGTTAAACATAATTAAATATGACTAAATTTTAATTTAATTTAATTGTAAACAAGTTAAGCATCATACCACAAATAAATTAATTTTATTAAATATTAATGACATAATTATTTGTTATTTTTAAAAATAACATAATTTTTAACAAAGTATTTATATTTTATATTTGTATTAATATTTTTATAAAATAATTTTAAAATTTAGTTTCAAAAAATTAAATGAGTTACATATAAACTCACGAATTTGTTATAATTAACAAACAAATCAAATTCAAATTTATATATCTAACATAATTAATAAATAATTTAAATTTAAATTTAAATTATAATATATGAATCATTCTAACATAACAACACCTATGAGTTGCTTTCCATTTAAGACATGCCCACCCCGATATGAAACACGGCATTGGACATCAAATGGCAAAAATTTTCATTGCAGGATGCCCACATTTCTTATGCATTTATTTAAACAAAAGACGCGCAATATGTACTAGAAGGTTGGGAAATCCTGTACCAACACCACGCAAACAGCACCACCACACACGATCAAAACATAACATTAAGTTGCCAAGCAAGAAATCTGCTCTACATATCCAAAGCACAAAAATACTAAACGTCCCGGAATTCTACAGAATTCTGCTCAAAATGCTAACATAATTTTAAAGACAAGATGCTCAAGCTAGAAGTTAATCCATGCTATATAATTAAAAAAGCATGCTCATATAAAGAAATTAACGCTGTATCAAGCACCAATTTAAAGAAAGCAAAATTTTTTATGCAGTAGCAGCTCCTTGAGCAGCAAGCCGCTTCCTTGCCTCTTCAATAATAGACAATTTAATACCCTTGCCCTTGGGAAGGGTAACCCAAGGCTTTGTGCCCTTGCCAATGGTGAACACATTGCCAAGACGAGTAGCAAACTCGTGGCCAGTGGCATCCTGGATGTGGATGGTCTCAAAGCTGCCCTTATGCTTCTCTCTATTCTTGATGACTCCAACACGTCCTCTGTTCCTTCCACCAGTCACCATGACCACATTTCCAACATCAAACTTAATAAAATCCGTGATCTTGTTGCTCTCAAGGTCAAGCTTGATGGTGTCATTGGCTCTAATTAGCGGGTCAGGATAGCGGATGGTGCGCCCATCATAGGTGTTGATATAGGGGATGCCCTTTTGACCAAATTGCACAGACTTTACTTTGCATAGCTTGAACTGCAAAACAGAATGATTACTGCATTAAAATCCTTGTGAAAAAATAAAGTGCAGAATAATCAAATTATGAAAGATGATCTTAAGAGTAATAAATAATATGAACCATAGACTATCTAATACAAGTCAAGGTCTTTTTCCTCAATATTTGAAGATTAACCTACAAACAGCAGCCCTTTCTAATCCATGAATTAAAGGAACTTCTCACCCGCTCAAAAAAAAATTTACTTATTCAAAAAAATTTGACAAAAACACCACTTCTAAAGGGTTCCAACATGACAAATTCTAAATTACTCACCAATTTGGCTTGGGCCATTTTTGTCCAAATGCACACAACAAATTGCAAAACAATGTGCTCAGATCATAATATCAGAATCGATAAAAATATATCTAACCTTAGCCTCCTCATCCTTAATAGAGTGAAGTCGGAAGCGCCCCTTTGTGTCGTATAGAAGGCGGAAATTTTCATTGGTTTTGGGGATTGAAATAACATCTGGTGAAGTTGAGAACCAGGAATCAGCAACTTATCAACTAGCAAAGTAGTGTGCATAAAAAATCTGCAAATTAAAAAATATTTACAGAGGCGCAATCTAGTTGGACCACGGTGTGTAACAACTCTCTCAATAATCTTATGCTACAACCATGGAGAAAAGGGCCCAGATATTATTATGTACCATAAAGGAATATCCAGGCCAACAATCAACTTGGACAAAATAAGTCACACAACCAGGTGATACACATGTTCTACCAAAATAATCATAATCCTTCTACCACTAAAACCATACATTAACAACAGAGAAAATACTACATTCAAACTGAATCTGCCTAGCTTATTTGATTTAAATTAATGAGGCAGTTTATTTGACCTGTTATAATAATGATGTAAACAGCCTTACAAGAGTAAACACACATAAGAACGGTCATGAGGTAGACAGAATGAGCATACCCATGAAACCAGCAGGATACGTCTTATCAGTCCTAACCTTAGCATCAACCATAACATGACGTTGCATCAAAATGGCAATGACCTCACGGTATGTGAGAGCATACTTCAACCTGTTCCTCAGGATGAGTACCAGAGGCAAGCACTCCCTGGACTTGTGGGGTCCAGATGATGGCTTGGGGGCCTACAAGATAGAAATATTCAGAGTTACACAATTGAAGCAATTAAAATAAGAGAAAAATCAAATAAGATAAACAGGACAAGGTGAAAACTTATACTCACAAAAGCTCCACCAAGTTTGTCAAGCATCCAATGCTTTGGGGCATTGAGCCTCTTCAAATGTTTCTTCAAACCTCTAGCCTGAATCAAATGAAAAATACACAAATTTGAGTCCTAGTTTGTCAATTAAGGGGTAGCTACTTCAATTGAATTTTTACAGGATGCATTACTGATTCATGAGTTACTAATGAAGGGAGAAACACAGAATCAGCAGGAAAATTAATTCAATGTGTCATATTATTGAAGTTATACTATAAATGATGCTCAAATGTGGTCTCAGAAAATAAGGTGTACAACATCCCTATAATTGAATTTCATTTGAACTAATTTTCCTATTTACAATTGTCAGGTGCACCCAGAACTCAAAGTGTCAAAAAATACAAATAATTCTTAGTTTTTTTGTTCAGAATTTTATGAATGCGAAGTCCTTTTCACTTGTTTAGTTTATAACATTGTGAACTATATCCTTCTGTTATTCGTAACCAAATATAAAAGGATTTTCTTTGCAAAAATGTATAATATTGTTAAGTTGTCATTTATTAGTCATTGCGGAAAAGAAACGGAACATTGTGGAAATTTAATCAATATGTTTAGATAGGATGAGATACATCTAGCCATTAATAAATACTTCTACCATCTAGCACTGCCTTGCCTAAGTATTATTCTCACTGCCAAGACAACATTAACAACATCTGTGGTAATTGATTATACATTTTAAAAACGTAAAAACTCTTGCCATCAGACCAGCTAGTCATAACATAAAACGCTAAGAAAAGCCCCCACCCAAGGGTATCTGATAATAAAAATATTCCTCTGTGAGCGCGCACACACCACAGAGGGAGTGGCAAAAAGTACAACTTAAAAGTGTAACACCACCATTTTTATGGACTATCTTCTTGCCTTTTTCTCCTTTTTTTTCTTTTATCTTAAAAAATAAAATCCTAACTGTCAACAGGTTCAAGCAGAAGGATTGGCAAAATGCCAATCTACTCGATCAATTATTCCAGAACTCCATGATATAGTAGCGCTGAACAACTAAGGAATTGCAAGCTTCGAGATCAAATCAGAACCACTTCTCGAGGATTATATGCCTCCTCGCCGAATTAGTCAGATAAACTATAACACAACAACTCACGTTCCAAAAGAAACAAAATTTCAATATTCTACTATCACAACTTGACCTCGCAACTAGAAACGACTAGATCTACATCACATTTATCCTCCAGAAACACAACCTAACGATGGCACATAACGTTCAACTCTGAAGGATCGACGAACAATAAGAATCTGCACTACAGCACAAATCAACAGATCCGAAAGAAGAGCACTCCCGCATTATGGTCCGCTTAACTAACATGTGCTTACTTGCAACAATAAGATGCCTAAAGCCGATTCAAAACGACTAAAAATAGCATTAGAATGAAATATTTTCCAAGGAAAATAAAAAATATACGTAACGCGAAGCTCGAACAAATCAGAAATCTAGCAAGTAAACTTCACCGATATGTTAAGAGCTGTATGGTTTAGAAGAAGCGACGAGTAAAGAAGAAGAAGCTAACCATTTTGAGGAAGTTTAGAGCAGATCTCCCGCGTGCCTCTTCCGCCCCCGAGTCTTACCTTCAGGCTCCAGAAGAACTATACCAGAGCCAAAACCCTAGATGAAAATCAGGTTAAATAACCCTAGCTTGGTTACTCGATGCACAGTTACGATATCACCCTCGAGTCTGAGGGTCGGGTCGGATCTTCAATGTGGAACCCGTCCCCACCGACCCGAGGTTCACCTGCTTGCTCTCGTGGAATTTCTCTGAAATTTAGGATAATTGAATAAATTAAGCTCCATTTTGTGCAACTGAGAAAAAGACAATTTTTCTTAAAAAGATATCTAGGATATATTTAGTAGTCCTTTTTTTTAGAAAAATATTATTTTCTTAAGAATTTTTTTAAAAAGTAATTTTAAATTTTTTCATGATTAACCGACTAAATATGATAATTAGTAATAAGTAATTATTGTTCAAATTACGTTTTCACATCCTAAGCTGACAGATTATGTGAAAAAAAATACATGGGTCAGAAAAAAAAAACTTAAAACTGTTTTTTTACCACTTTTGATAACCAAAATTGACAACATTTTATTTTTAAAATTCATAATTTTCTCAAAATATTTTTGCAATTTATTTTTTTAATTTATAATTTTCTCAATATAATTTTTATTTTTTTACCAACCAAGTACACCTCAATGGTACATTTGATATACAAGCTAAATTATTATTTATATAAGATAGGGTGGGATAAAATTAGACTAAATATAATGAACGGCATTGGACGGAATAAAATTAAATTAAATAAAAAGATTTCAAAAACATAGCAATTGATGCAACACAAGATTAATAGGATAATATGCTTTTAAATCAAATTAAACTAAAAAAAACATATTGCCCATTACCAGCCAAGAAATTCCACTGGAAACTATTAATGTATCAGCGATCCAAATGATAAAAAATAAAAATGAATGATAGATTTGTGAGATATCCTGGACAAAGCTAATCGACATACGGACAATCATTGATAAATTAATGCAGTAACCAAGCTTTATTTGATACACGAAAAATAAAAGCATTGGACGTGTTTAAAGCATATGAGGCCGAAGTTGAAAATCAACTACACACAAGGATAAAGTTCATTTGGTCTAATCACAGTGTAGGATCGTCTCTCAGTAACATCTAGGGCCATTTTTCAAGTTCTTGGAGTGTGGAATCGTTTTTCACTATACTACATCGAATTTTCCTAGCATGAAGGGACTAGTTGAGAGGTGCACCAGGGCCCTTAACAATATGGGGAGGAGGAGTATGATTAATCATACAAACTTACCTAACTATGACGAGAGGCATTAAAGATCGCGGTTTGCATACTTAATAGAATTTCAATGAAGGCTACGACCAAAATACTATATGAATTGTAGAGGGGTAAAACACTACACTTGCATGTACGAGAATATCTAGCTGTGGCTGTTCCTTATAGGCCTAATGGGAAGAAACTGGATCCAAGATTCGTTAGCAAACTACCTTGTTGGTTATTTTAGAAGATTGCAAGGCTATAAGTTATAAGTTTTACGATCCCAAAAGACAAAATATTTTCTAATATGGAAAATGCCTAATTCTTTTGAGAATGTTGATGTTGATGGGAAACATAAACTTAATATTTTTGTTTTTGAATAGGAACATGTTCCTTTTTTTGTGGTTGTTTGAGTTCCTTGTTCAGTTTATTCCTGACAAAATTAATGAACACGAACAGCATCCAATTCTATTGGACAATATTGATATTTCTTTTAATCTAAGCCCTCTGGCTTTACCTAGTCCAGAATAACAAGCTAATGTTCCTTATTTGCTTATTTCAATAGAACAACTTTAACGAATTCAAAAGAAAGTATTTCTAAAGAGGTCTATTGAAGAGCGAAAAAAAAGTGTAATTCTAGATGATTATATTGTATTTCTTGATGAATACCAAGATAGATTTGATTTATTGAAAGATGATGACCCACTAAGCTTCCCTCAAGCAATCGAAGATTCAAACGCTAAAAAATGGATTGTTGTAATGAGTTAAAATCCATGAAGGGTATGATGTTGGAGATCTATCGATCTAATCTCATTTCTTAAAGGAGCGAGTCCATAGATTGCAAATGAGTTTCTCTAAAATTGAAAGGGATTAACAAGGCAATATAGATGGACATAAGACATGTGTTGTCACTAAGAGTTTTACTCAAATGGAAGAGATTGACTATAAAGAGACGTTCTCTCCAATTTATTCGTAAAGACTCTTAGAGGACCATTTTGGCACTTCAGGCACACCATGATTTAGAGTTGTATTAGTTGGACATCAGACTTACATTTCTTAATAAAAACATTACTGAAAAAATTTGTATGGTGCAACTATAAGGCTCAAATTCCAATGATTTCGAGTAATTTGTATGCATATTAAAAAAATTCATCTATGAGCTCAAACAAGCTTTTCGTTAATGGTACCATAGGTTTCATAAAATGATTTTATTTTTGGGTTTCAAGGTGAATTTAGTTGATATATATGTACCACAAGTTCTGAGTGAGTAATTGTAATTTCTTTAATATTATATATGAACACTATGTTGCTTGTTAATAGCAACACAACCTTGTTGCCTGAGACTAAGAGATTTCTTTTAGATTAATTTGAAAATAAAGATCTTGTGGAGGAGTCTTTTTTGTTAGGACTTTGGATTCCCCAAGATTGTTGTTGAGATATTCTTTAATTATCATAAAAGACCTACATTGAAAGACTGTTGTAAATGATTGACATGTAAAATTGTAAGCCAAATGATACTCATATAAGTAAAGGCGATAAATTTAATTTAAGTCCATTAGAGTTGTATTATAATTTATGTTCTTTTTAATTTGGCAATGGGCAGCTTAATGTTCTTGGAGGTTTGCACTCATCCAAATCTTATATTTGTCATTGGGACGTTGGACAGATATTAAAGCAATTAGGTAAAGAGCATTGACTTGCAGTCAAAGGGGCAATGTGATATTTGCAAAGAACAAAATATTTCATGTTGACAAACAAGAAGTTGGAAAAAACTTGAAATCATTGAGTATTTGGATTCTAATTTTGTTGGGTGCCAAGATAGCAAAAAGTTTACATGAAGCTATATATTCATGCTTGTTATGGGAACAATCTGATGGAATAATGCTAAACAATCACTTATTGCTTCTTTTACTATGGAGGTAGAGTTTATAGCTTACTACGAGGCATCAAATCAATGAATTTAGTTTCAAGTTTACGCTTGGTTAGCGGCATAGTGAAATCACTTAAGTCGTTTTGTGGTACTGCAGTCCTAGATTTGAATAACAACATGAATTCATTAAAGTCTAAACACATTGACGTCAAGTTCTTGGTTGCCAATGAAAGGGATAAGAGTAGTCAAGTGAGCATTGAACATATTAGTAAAAACTTTGTGATTATGGATCTTTTGACTAAAGTATTGGCATCAAATATCTTCATAGAGCATAGAACATGTATGAGTGTCATTGCTTTAAATGATATCTGAGTTTAGTGGGAATTTGTATTCTGTGTTGGCTTGACATTTACTTATTGTGTCATAACATTTACTTATTATTTGGTATGGATTTATAAAACATTCAATTTAATTCACTTTGGACTGTAGTTTGTCTATTTGATCACTCTGGTCGGGGTTAGTTGAGAGTAGTCATGTGCTGATCACATTGATGTGTAACTTCCATACTACACATCCATACTTAATTCATATCATTTTTTAAGTTGGTGCATGTAATCACTGACGGACTAAGCTTATAATTAGATTCAATGAATGGCATCCTACTCCATGTCTTTACAAGATGAATAGACAAATTTGGCGAAGATGATATGACTTTGATGGCTAGCCACTTAAGGCATCCAATAATTTTCATACACTCATCTTGTTAGCACTAAGGCACGTGAATACATAGTCGAGACGGAAGATTGTTAGATAGTTGGACTTAATTCATGTGTCATTGCGCTTAGGCCTTTGGATACGTGGATGCACATGCAACCACATAAGATTGTACATACAATATCAACTTAGACGTTAAAGACCCATTTGAATGATTAGATTAAATTACGGTAGGTTGTGTCATCTTAAATATGATATGAGGATCATCTTATAATATATGTAGAAACTTGGTACTAAATATGATGAGTTTATTAGCAAGTCAGCTTAAAAGGTATTTTAGAAGTAGGATAAGATTGTGATCCTTAAATGCAATGTCTCTTTCACTTCATTCTAAGAGGTTAGGGTTTGTTTTAGAGTCATCCCATCACCCTAGGAGGAACAAGGTACAAAGCATCTAGAAGACTGGCTACTTACCCGACTTTACATTCAAATCAATAGAATCAGGTATGCTTCTACATTCTTTTTATTTTGATACAAATAATATCCTAAGTCAGGATTTTTGTGATGGATTTGTTATTGATTTTGTTCACAAAGTCCTAATAGTCATCTCTAGTAGAGAGAACAAATTAAGGGTTTTTAATTCGAACGTTGGTTAAAGTTTAAAAAAAAAGTTAAAAGCGTGAAATAGTAGTTTTTTCTCTATAAAAAGAAACCAAGTTTTGATTAAAGTTGTTTTCTAAGCAATTCCAATCTATTTTATGAATTGTTTCAACATGTCAAGAACTATATTAGCAAATAAAATAGTTTAATCGTGTAATTTTGCTTGGGCAATGATTTGGTTATAAAATTCAAAATCTATCAGGAAGACCAAGTGATATTATCCATGCAAAAGCTGGCAGAGGCTTAGGTTTTAAGGATATGGATTTATTTCATCAAGCAATAGTAGCTAAGATCAGCGAGACTATTTTACTGGGGATGGTACATGATCCAACATTGCTTACGAAAAACACTTTCTTATTTGTGGCCCAATTCATTGAGAATAATTTTGCTTAACGTAACAAAGGTGGGAGATAATGAGATGGCAAGTGAGAAACAACACAAAAATCAAATTTAACACTCTCAGACCATTCTCTTCCATTGCCTAAGAATGCTGACTGAAAGTACATGAACTTGCAGTGGCAATTCATCCAGAAATAAATAAATAAATATTATAAATAATAGGCATTATCCATGTATTACAGTATCAATTAAATAAAAACTTTATGAATTATAAAATTAGATATGATTTGATAGAATATAGTACAATAATCTGTTATGTTTGGTAATATATTTGAGATTAAAATAAAAAAAAATTAATGAACTTGTTTATGTGAATCAAAATATGTTAAAAATTTAATCTCACTAAAATTTAAGAAAATTATAAGTTTATGAAAGCAAAAAACAAAAAAAAAAAAAAAATCAAATTAGGGGAGTCAATCAATCCAATTAAAATTGAAGTCCTATTCAAATAATCAAATTTTATACCAACAGAAAAGAAAACTTAAGAGCCACCATCTTGCTTTGTATGTTTTAGTCCTTTCAAATCCAAAACAAGGCATTCAATATCTTTTTTCTTAGTGAAAACTTAATTAGTGAAGCTTGCGTTGAAGTTTCAAGAATTTGCAGGTCTTTTGAATCATGGCCTTGTTTGGCACCGATTTTTTTGTGCGTTGTAACGGTTTCCAAACGCAGAAGCAGTAAATGGGTTGTTTTTCGAACAAATTCATTGCGATGAAAACGTAGTAAACACAAAATCCGGCTAAGCGGCAAGCTACCTGATTCTTGCCAACGATTTTGCGATTTGGAAGATGAAAGACTCTTTTGCCCTTTGAAGTTATCGCAACTCGCAGATCCGATTCCACCATTTCAGAAGCTCAATTTGTTCAAAAATCTGCCGAGAATATCTCAAATCGTCGAAGATATTTTGTTTTCTTCGTCGTCTTCTCCTTTAAAAGGTTGCTTTCGAAGAATTATTTTGGCGTCTCTGCTTTCGTTTCGCAGAACTGTCATTATTTAGTGTTCAAGGTTCAGACTTCAGCATCATCGGAAAGCTTCTGAGTGTATGTTTGATTTTGATTTTGATTTTGCGATTTGGGCGTCTTCTCTGCATCAAGGTTCATCTTCCCCTTTTTCAAGTTCAGGTGACTATTTTTTCTTCTTGATTACGTTTTCCAGATTGTTTTTTTTTTTTTTCAAGATTTCTGTTTCTTGATTTTTTTTCCAGATTTTTTCCTTTTTCATCTGCTTTGATCTTTTTTACAATGAAAAACAGTATTGTTGGGGTTTGTTTAGTTTCTTTGTACGATTCCATGGAGTATAGGCGGGGATGATGAATATACAGTTTTAAATGCCAGTTCTGCTTCAGAAAATTCTTGATAGAGAGAGCTGATATATTTCTCTGAGCCTTGTTTCTGTTTCTAATTTTTTTAGAGATTGTTTAATTGATTTTGGTCTAGTGCATGAGCAATTGCTTGTGTTTTAGTATTTAGGGTTCACGTGACAGTGATTATTTATCCATGTTATTGAGATGTAGTTGGCTCTGAGCCTCTGTTTATGAGATGTAGTTTGCAAAATTTTCCTTTTTTTTTGTTGGTAAATTGCTGTGGCTGCTTCTGGATCTTAAGTTTCTTCCCTGTCTTCTTCAATTTCTTCTTGCTTTTTCTGTTTATTGATTACATTTTTTTATTAAATTATATTTTATTGAATGTTTTATTAAATTTTTTTATTATCAATTTAGAATACTTTTCAAATTTAATTTAATTATTACTTACTACATTGAATAGAAAGTTATTTTTTTTATCAACATAAACAAAATTTAATATAAGTTGTTAGACGTGTAATAATTAAATAAGAATAATTAATTTATTTATCTCATACATATAATATATATATTATTTTAAATTTATATGTAAATTATTTAATTGAATAATTACTTTCATATGAGTTGCAAAAATAAAATTTAATTTTTTTAAGAAAAAATTGAAGAACTTTATAAATTAAATATATAATTCATGCCTTATAATTAAAATTTTAAAATTTTATAAAAATAAATGAGATAAAAAATAGTACAATATTAATTTTGAAATTTTAATTATTAAGAAAATAAATAAACAAGAATAATTTTTTAAGTAGAAGGGTAAAAATGTCAAATTTAGAATAAAAGCACTTATTTAAAGCTAAAACAAACAGTGTGATAACTGTAAAAATTAATTTTAATAATCTATAACAAACACAATTAGAATTACTTTTGATAATCAATTATCTAACAATCACTTTTGATAATCATTTTTGCAAAAGCATAATTTTAAACAAACAGGGCCCATATCGCGCTGAAAAGTACGAGAGACAATAGTTTTGTGGAACTCTAGCGAATGGAAGAAGAAGAAAAAATTTCTGAGAAACCCAATTGGATTCGACATGAAATAACTCAGATATTCTCCATCGACATCAGCGTGGTGGCCTCAGCTTTGCAACCGGCGTCCGGCGGTGGGGATCTTCACGCTATACTTATCAGTACCCATGCCGGGGAAAAAAAAAAAAAAACAAAAAACAAAAAAACGAAAAAAAAAAAAATCAGATTTCACTATTTCAGAAAACTAGTAAATCCTGGGATCTCTTAAGTCTATGTGCCGAGCTGGTGTCCTTTAAAGCGGTTGGAAGCTGCTTCTAATCTACACATGATACGCGGCTATTGATGCTTTGAAGGAAGCACTTTTGACTCGTGGCACATCCTCATTGGATCAAGCATGTCATCGCTGGCATTGCCTCTTGAGTTCTTCTAGGATCGCAAGTCGCGGAGCAGTGAATCTCTCCAGTTTAAAAACCGCCAGGATGAAAATATTCAGTTCCCTCGCTGGGTTATCAAACGCCATGGCCGCCCTGCTTTTGCTGCTACCGCTCCTTCTGACTCTGATTTCGCCTTTAAAAGCCGATGAAAGTTTCGACGTTCGGAAACATCTCTCCACCGTTTCTAGGTAATCTCTCGTTCTTTTTGGTTTACTAATTTTTCTTTACATTTTTTCGCTTAACTCCGAGGTTCTTCATGAATGTGATCCGTTCTTCCGTCGTGGTATCGTACTACTTTATCTCTTGTCATTGAATCACTGCTACACTCTAGGGTTTTTTATTTTAACTTGTATGAGGTTGGATTTCACGGTGATGGATAAAATGCTTGATATCTTCATACAATTTTGGTGCTACGCATGCGCTGCTGATGAAATGATTCAAAATGGACTTTTGCAAATAAAATTGGGAATCCTGATAGAGTCTGTTATCTTGACTGGTAATCTGAGATTAATAATCAGGGGGATTGATTCTAATTAGTCGTGTCTTTTAATTTTCGAGTGCCAGGAGCTACAGGTTTTTGAAATTGAAAATCATTATTTGGAATAATTCCGATCTCACTGACCCTATGTCTAACTGATACCAACCTGGTTGTCATCGTGGCATACAATATCTACAGGCTTGATTGAATGATTCAGCTTTGAGTAGGTACTTTGGCATTAGTTTGTGCCGAGTCGATGTTTTGGATTAAATCAGAATATGTCGCTTAGATCTTACTGAAGTGGTTGCCATGTTTGTAATCTATAAAACTATACAAAAAAGCTGCCAGTTTGGTTAATTGGATCTAAAAAGTGACCTGTTCACATTTTCACCACTAAGAGGGATTGCAGTAACCTAGAAGATCTGTATTATAACTTGCTTGCCAGGCAGTTTCTTGGTTGGCTCTAACAGGATTGCTTTCAGAATATTGAATTGAATATGGGATTTTGGTTTTCTATCAACAATTTTTATTTT
>JAJIYU010004884.1:0-23436 GCA_030144865.1 Tinospora cordifolia
TGTAAAACTTAGTTAGATTACTCTTTTGGGAAATGAATATGAATGTGTTATCTTCTGAATGTATTGTTAGAACAAATGATGGATTTTATGGATGTATGGTTATGTGGATGAAGGAAAATATGTGGTTTTGTATATTGATTGTGATTATTAGGTATTTTTAAATTTGTGAAATATTATATTTTTAGAGGAGACTCTGTCAAAATCTTTAGAAAAAAATTGGGTGATTTGGTTAGGAAGGCTTACAAGATTTTCGGACATGTCAGAATTTTGACATGTTTGGGAATTCTGTGCCGGTCGTGATGTCACCTGCGAAGGGGTCGCAACAACAAGATTAGCCTAGGCTTCAATAGCATAAAGTTTGGCCTGGATCTATCTCTAACCCTGATTCTGGTTCTGCCCTTGATTCTGCTGTGGTTGGGGCTACGGCTACTGCCTCTGCTATGGAAGAGTTGGAGCTCTGTTAGAATAGTTCTTGGTAATATGTCCTCTCTGATGACATAGGTAGCACGACCCTTGCCTCCTAGCCTATTCCCTCTATGCATCATTTCCACGGTCTATTTGTGTCTACTAGTTCTGTGGCCTATTATAATTTTGTGCCTGGTTTTGGTTATTAGTTGCTATATATCCATCTTGTCTATTCTGCCTCTTCAGTGAAGCTCCTGCAGCTTTCTTTGGCTATGACTGCTTGTGTTTATTCCTTAAAGCTTGTTTATACTTAACATCTTGCTCGATCAGCCACACTTTAACCATCGTTTCTTTAAAAGTGGTCAATCTTAGAAGAAGGATGATCTTTTGTCTTTCTAGCTTCCATCTTAGATTTGACTCAGATGAAGAGTTGGGAGTTGAGGTCATAGCTCACTGAGAAATACTTAGTTAGATGCCAAAGGTGGTGTCAAAGACGAGTTGGAATTGCAAGTTATGCCCTACCTCCTTTAGCTTAATTCAGGACAAGACTCAAGACTTACCCACTATTAGCTCAACCCGTAATCTTCATATCCAAACAAAACCTTTAAAACATATATATATATGTATGTATGTATATGTGTATACATTTTTTTTAAATTGTATATATATTAAGAGAACCTTTCACATTCGTCATAGGCGATGTATCTGTCTCGTAGCTTGAGACGTAATTGCATTCGTATGTAGTTACTCATACTTTTTATTCTAGAATTGAGATATTACTTTTTCTCTCATCAATCATCTAATTTGCTATTGCACCAGCCATATCCCAAAGTACAAATATTCATAAATGAATTGGCTTAGAAACATATCAACAATAACCTTGGGGCCATATAATAACTAAAAAAAACTTCAATTTAATATCGAAATTGAGAACAAATTTGTGGGCCCCATGGCCGAGTTTCAATAACTAATATCTAGTCCAGTGGCCGATCTTCATTTCTTATAACGTCTTCAACTGAATGGCATACTGCTTCTGATGATTGTTTTCAAAGTACTTGTCAATATAAGTATCTTCAATGGTTACTTGAAAAAGAGTGAGAGGGGTGAGCTCGAGAACTCAATGGATCATACACAATACATTCAAGCATTATTAGAGTCAAAATACAAAACATGCAAACACTCACCAAGCATTAGGTGATTCAACAGTTCAATTGTTTTGAGTTGACGTTAAGATCCAAAAGACCTTCATTGGTATTCCTCATTAGGCCTAGAATATCGAAAGTAACGCCCACAAACTAGTTACCTATTCATGACCCTATCTTAGGAGTGAAGTCTTAACTCGACTATCAGTCACATCTTACTACTGCTACAATAGCAGTAAGACCGGCTTTGCGTTGGGAACACCCACGATGACACTAGACCACTGCCATAGTGTTAGCATTGCCACGCTGATACGTGGTTAGATCTCTTAATCATCTTTATTTAGTGACCATTAGCATACTCACAATATCATTATTCTAGATTTAAACAACACACTTAATAAGTTTCACAAGGCTCATATAACATATCTTCTAAAAAGTATTTGATATTCATGAATCGCACAAGATGCTATTCAACACTATGAAGGACAAGAAATCATCCCAACAAATGTAAAACATCCATAGCATGCTTCTAAACATTTAGTAAAAGTAAACAATCAATCATGTTTCATATTTAGAACTAAAATTATACTAAAGAATATAGGTATTTATCTCCACCTCGATAGTTGACCCCTTTGAACCCTTGTGTTGTTATTTCAACTTGTCTTGAGTTTCAATGTTTAAAGATTGACACTATTAGTTTTAGGAATCTACATTTTTAAAAATACAGCTTAAAAACTATTCATGAATAGTACCCATGCACAGAATCGTACCCGTGAATAGTGGTCGTGAACAATGATCATGAATAGTACTACGGTGTCATAGTATATATTACGATATCTATAACCAATATTACATTATCTCGTATGAAAAGTGAACTTTTCTATATATGTTTCTTCCATCTCTTGTTCTTTTGGCATCCTAATAACTCAAATTCTAAACAAGTAAATCATGCACAGAGACTTAGATAGAGTCATTATACCTGCTTTGATCCGTAGAGACCTTCAATTGCTCCAAAACAAATGCCCAGAAGTAGGTTCTTACCACTACTTTGCAGTATTTTGGTTTTCCCCCTTCCTACTATGATAGTTGTTGGGTGGAACATCTAAGAAATGCAAGAGTGGCAAGAAAATTGCTAGGAGAGCAAGAAGAGAAAAGATTGCTTGAGGATGAGATACTCAAGGAGAAGAGGTTTTACATAGAATTTTTAGGCAGAAAAAAACAAAAATGAACAGTACGTGAACATAGACTATTTTCGAAATTGTTTTGAATAACAAAGAATATTTTTGAAAAATGTATATATATATAAATATATATATGTATTTATGTATGTTTTAAAGGTTTTGTTTGGATATGAAGATTATGAGTTGAGCTGATAGTGGGTAAGCCTTGTTCCGAGTAAAGTTAAACATTAAAAGGAAGTTGGGTTATCCTATTCAAGAAAGGTTGGTTATTTAAACAAACTTTGTCTCACCTCTCGATCCAGAGGTTGTCCCACCAGCTCATATAAGTAATTGGAGTTGAAGAACATTATTAAAAAATTATTTTCCTATCAACTAAAAAAGGAGGAAATATTTCAACATAGGGCAAAGTGTTTACTAGAATATAAAGTTGGTACCAAGGGTGGTATCAAAAATTGACATGGGTTGTCAGTTTGACTAAAGAATGTTTCAGCCAAAATATGAGACCCTAGGTTTAGAAAAAAAAGACCATAGGTAGAGACTTAGGTGTTGAAAGGGTGACACAGTAGATCATAAATGAAAATTTTTATGACATAAGTTAGAGAATGAAAATGTGTGAAAACAAAACACTTGTTTGGTCAAGACACGAGATCGAGTGATCCTATATCTCTGGTTTCTACATGGTATAGGATGCATAGGAATGCAGAAGTATAGAAGAATCTTAGACTTGGAGATTAACAAGTCATGTGTGGTGAATGGTCGGTGACTGTGGAAGAGCTTGTTTTTCTATGCTTAGCTGGTATGGGATGATTAAGTACAGTGGGGCTTGGGAAGCCTTAGTCGTAGAGACATTTACAAAATTATTTAGGTGTAGTAAGATCTTTGGGTGGAAGTCTATGTCCATAGGCAAGAGTTATATGGGACGTTCGAACTCGAAGGCGTGGGTGGAAGCTTGGAATTTCGCTATGCTAAAATGAAATTGTATAATTGAATAATTGTTTGAACACAAGCCACCTTTATGAATATGTATATCACTTGTTTTGTGATCAGGAAACCAAAACACCATATCCGAAAATATTAGAGAACTTTGAAAATACTCAAACAAAACTTAGAAGCATGAACTGATAGGTCATTGAACAAAATGAGAACTTAGTGATATGAATCTAGAGTCATGATAACACAAACAAAAACATGAGGGAAGTGGCAAATGACCTAGGAAAGATAGTTATTATCACAGGTCTAGAAAAACATTTTACATCCTGAGGACAAGGAAAGATGGGTTTTGCATATACCTGTATTGAATTGAATTGAGAATACGATTACCTTATTAGATACAAAAATGGCTTTTAACTTGTAGACAATGGCAAGAACATGCAAAAACGCAATAAGGGTAGAAAACACTAACAAATTTGATTAAAGAGATTAGAGGGCACTTGTGGCAGCAGCAGCTCCAGTTGGAATGATGTTATCACGAGAAATGGTGGCCAAGATCTCTCAACAGGTGTTCTAGCAAGTTGTGAGGGCACTAGCACAGGTGTAGCCACAAGCGGCGCCACAACCTTAGATACAAGTGCAGCATCATGAGAAAATTATAAGGCAGCAGCAAGCGCCCATGCCTGAGGTTGCAGTCTGTCAGAGGGCACAAGATGATGGCACATCTGATAGCATAACAACTGATCACTAGTACCAGGAGCTTAAGGAGCATTTGGAAGTGTTAAGGGCAATGGGTCCCCATAGAGTTGCGCTGGCCACCCATCATTTCAAGGGACCAAGTAGGAGTTGGTGGATGATGCTAAAGGTAGATCAGAACACTAATGTTCAACAAATCAAATGGGAAGTATTTGAAGAGATATTTTACGAGAAATTCTTTCCAAAGGCTACATTGAGACAAATGCAGTATGAGTTCATCCAATTGACTCAGAAAGACATAACCGTATTGGAATATGAAGCCAAGTTCACTGAAATGGTCAAGTTTTCTCCCAAACTAATCAGAGAAGAAACGGTGAAGGCCAATAGATTTGCTAGGTGTCTTAAGATTGAGATTCAAAAAGTGATAATACCAATGGGCCTAAAAACATACAAAGATGTCGTAGAGAAAGCATTGCAATTGGAACAAGAGCTCAACTTCTAGCAAAAGTTGAGGAATAGGAAGAAGATACCGAACAATGGCAGAGACCACCGAGGCAATCAGAAGAAGCAAAATAGAAATCAGCCCCAGGGGCATTAGAATAATGCTAGAGTAAACAAACAGAGAGCTCAAAGAGACAGAACATGCTTTAATTGTGGTAAAAAAGGACATATTACAAAGGATTGTCAGAATCAAGGACCACAGAAGCAGAACTAGAGGCAAGACAATTTTTAGGTGGAAAAATAATAACGTCAACCCTAGCCACAACACCAACAACATGCAGACAGAATCAGGTCCGAGTGTTTGCTATAGAGGATGGACGGGTAGACCCACTACCGGCTGTCAAAGTTACATTCCTATTATTTGATGTTGCTGTGAAAATATTATTTGATTCGGGTGCTACTAAGTCATTTGTGTCATAAGACTTCGCTAAAAGTTTACAATTGGTAACTATTATATCACCAGAACCATTGTATGTATCCACTCCAATAGGAACTATAGTAGTTGCTCGAAAAAATGCACATGTGAGTTAAGATTTGGGAACAAACTAATAACTGTCAACCTTAGAGTACGACCTTTTCAAGGATTTGATGTGATATTGGGTATGGACTAGTTGACTTAGCACTAGGCTCAAATCAGCTGCTTGAGACAGAGAGTTACATTGACCCTACCGTCTGGTGAGAGAGTGAAAATTAATGGAGACATGCGGAGGTTACCATAGAATCCCCCATCTGCCATGTTGCACTGTTTAAAATAGACTAAGGACTTCAAACAGTTGCTGGAGTATACTAGGGAATCGAAAGAGATTCAGGAGATACTGGTAGTTCAAGAATACGCAAACGTGTTCCGAGATGATTTACCTGGATTACCACCACACTGACAGGTAAAGTTCAAGATAAACTACATCTAGGCAATAATCTTATAGCCTTTCCTCCCTATAGAATGGCCTCGGTAGAATTGATTGAACTAAAGACACAGCTAGATGAATTCCATGAGAAGGGATTCATTAGACCTAGTGAATCACCATGGGGAGCCCCAATTTGAGGTTGTGTATCGATCATTGAAAATTAAATTAGGTGACTGTAAAGAATAAGTATCACTTGCCAATGATAGATGACTATTTGATCAATTGTGGGGAACCACTCATTTCTCTAAGATTAACCTTAGGTCAGGATATCTTCAGTTGAGAATCTGAGTGTTAGATATACACAAGATAACCTTTAGGGCTTGATACAGGCATTTCAAGTTCACAGTGATGTCATTTGGTTTAACTAGTGCACCAGCTGCATTTATGGATATGATGAACCGAGTATTTAGACAATACCTTGACCAATTTGTAATGACATTCGTAGATGACATCCTAATTTACTCCAAGTTGGAGGCCGAACACGTGGAACACTTAGAAATTGTCTTGGAGACACTTAGAAGAAACCAACTATAAGCCAAGTTTAGTAAATGCGAATTCTGGATGAAAATGATAAAATTCCTTGGCCATATAGTATCAGCAATGGGCATCTTGGTAGACCCTGATAAGGTGGATGTTGTCACAAGCTGGAAGCACCCTAAGACTATGATAGAAATCAAAAGTTTCTTAGGCTTAGCTGGAAACTATAGGATATTCATCCAAGATTTTTCAAAGTTAGCTGAACCCATGACAAAATTAAGCAGAAAAGAAGTTAAATTCAAATGGGATGAGTAATGTGAACAATTATTTCAAGAATTGAAGAGAAGATTGACTTCGAACCCCATCTTAGTCACTCTTACACATAGTGTTGGATATGTTTTGTATACTGATGCTTCGCAGAACAGATTGGGTGCAGTGTTGATGCAAGATGGAAATGTTGTTGCAGATGCCTTGCGACAACTAAAGGTTCATGAACAAAATTATTCAACACATGACGGAGAATTAGCAGCCATTGTATTTTCCTTGAAAAATCTGGAAACACTATATTTATTGTGAAAGATTCACTCTATTTTTAGATCACAAGAGTTCGATGCACATCTACACACAGAATGAGTTAAATCTTTGACAATGGAGATGGATGGAATTCCTTAAAGATTTTAATTTCCAATTACATTACCATTCAGGGAAGGCCAATGTAGTGGTAGATGCCTTGATTAGGAGATTTAACAAACAAGATGAGAAAAAAGGTCAAATGTATTAGTTAATCGAGGATTTCAACTTGGGTGTCACCTTAGATGAGAAGTAGATATACCTTTACAACATGACTTGCCATCCAAACCTCCTGCATCAAATCAGAAAAGAGCAAATGTAAGATAAATGGATCATGACTCTAATCGAAGGGGTCGATCAAGGCAAACATTCAAATTTTAGAATTGACACTGAAGGTGTGTTGAGACTTGGAAATATAATTTATGTTCCTTAAGGTAGACAAACAATAAAGACCATATTGGAAGAAGCCCGTCAAACTTAATATATGATGCATCCAGGTGGTGACAAGATGTATCAGAACCCCCGAAAAACGTACTGATGGTGAGGAATTAAAAGAGATATCGCTAAGTATATCTCTTAGTGTCTCACCTATTAGCAAGTGAAAGCAAAACATAAGAAGTATATTGGATTGTTACAACCACTCCCAATCCTAAAATGGAAGTGGGATAACATTGCCATGGATTTTGTCAGCGGATTACCCCAAAATTAAAGAGGAGAAGATACAGTATGGGTGATTGTGGATCGTTTCATTAAAGTGACACAATTCTTGCCCATTTGATCCACAGATCAAGTCAGTAAATTGGGAGAACTAAATGTAAAAGAGATAGTAAGACTCCACAGTATACCTAAAACTAAAGTGTAATACCCTAAAAATTTTACAAAGTTTTGGTAAATTAAACAAAAAATAATTCAAGCACTATAAACCTTTAAAAACCCATGAAATCATGGTTTATGAGATGATTGATCAATGTACAAAAGAATCGATGAATAAGAACAAAAATCAAAACTCTGCACAGTAACCAACCATTGGTTACAATGGTAAAGAAATAAGGTTATTACGATAACGTGAGTAGAATGCAGAAAACCTACCAATAGGCACGATTCTAGTTATCGCGATAATACTTAATATATATAAATATAAACAATCATCGAAAAATCCTAATTGTCATTGTAACCCTATAGTCACACACCTACTCCCAAGAATTGATACCAACCGCCAATAACCAAACCTTTTTCCCTTCCCTACCCCTTTTAGACCAATTTTCGTCCAATCGAACCTTTCTTGACAGCTCACTAGCATTGTAAGAGGAAGAAATACACAGTTTGTAGAAGGATTGGACTTTGATGCGTTTCAGAGCAAGGAAACCAAGGTAAGACCTTCATTCCACGGAGAACAGATGTTTTTTGTCATTGTTTCGCAATGCTTGAGATTTCATACACTCTTTCGCTTATGATAGAAGCCTAGAACAATTTGAAAGGTTATGGCAAGGAGAACAAGGTGGGAAAGACCAAGAACAACAAGGTATAATGCTTTCCATTCATGTATGTTTGTGTTTTGAGCTTAATGTTAGTGTGTTGGAGTGTTAAACACTAGAGGGAATGACAAACCAAGATGTGTGAACACAAGAGAAACATTTTGGAAAATCATGTGACTACCACGGTAGCCAACCTTGGTAGTGCACTATACACACATAGCCCCCATTGGTTATCACAGTAACTAGCTGTGGTAACACACATTGAGCACACACAAACCCTTTTGGTTACCGTAGTAATTGACTGTAGTAACACAACGTAAACCTAGTTTTTTTCATTTTTGTTTATACACAAATAGATTACCACAGTAATGCCACTCAGTACCATGGTAATAAGAGGAAAACAATGAATAATGTCATCCGTTAAGACAACTAGTTAACCTTAGGATAACTATTTAGAAAATCATTAAACTATGATATAAGAAACCTTAGGAATGCTTCAAACTCATGTAATGTTGGTTTAAAATCTCATAGATTGAAGGACAAGGCGAGTACAATGCGGAGCAAAAGCCAAGGGAACGAGAAATAAAGGTGAAGATAATTACCCTACTCTCTAGTCTTATTTAGGTTTCAAATATTGAACATGATTGTTATTTGTTTCATTTGAATTCCTAGATGCATGCTAGGTTTGTATTTAAACATTAATTTGATTTTGTGATATCTTTTGTTGTATAAGAATGATGTATAACATGTTTAATGCATTCATGTTTTTTACTCGCTTTCATAACATGAGATTATATTCATGCTTGAAATTACATGTTCATTCCTTATGTTCTATTATGAGATGATAAGCATGATGACAATGAATTATTGTATGTAATTGAAGTAAGTTAACTTCAGATTCAAACCACGTACCGGCGCCGTGGTCCACGGGGGATCACTGTGGATGTTTTCGCCGACGGAATGATGGGTTAGCACCTAATTTTTGATGATAAAACGATGAATGTGACCTTAGTTCTTTGGTGATGGAGCAATGGGTCTGACCCTAGTTCCAAGGTTGTGTAATGGGTGTGCCCCATTGGCCTTAGGAATCTGACATATAGTGCATTTTTCTTATTTTCTTGATATGATGATAAGAGAACGCTAAGGTAAAGCGTTTTGGTCAAATTTAACAATCGATAAACAATTGAATGTTTGAAACACCTAATGTATGCAAAATGTTTGCATGTTTGATATTTTGACTTGAATAATACTATGAATATACTTTGTATGATCAACTGGGCTCTTGAGCGAACCCCACATTTTCTTAGGTAACCTTTAAGGAAGCTCGTGCTAACAAAGCATTGTTGGGGTATCGTGATAGTTGCAAACTCACCGATGAGGTTATCATTTGATTTTCCTTCAGTTGTTGAGTGCATTTGGTTTAGACTGGGTAGATGATCCTTCTTATTAGCCTTTATGTTAACATCACATTGGCAATGGTATTGGGCCATAGAGGCCAGGTTTTAGATTTTCACTTGAAAAAATTATGTCAATTGTTAGTTGTTTCAAATATTTAATTGATGGTCGAATTTTTTTGAATTATCTCCTATTGATGTCTCCTGGTGTGTCCAAGGTACTGATGGACTGTTAACATGCATTTATGATTGATGAGGATAGACGACCGAATTAGTAATGTCCTAGTCCTTGGTGGGTGACACATGTAGTGTCTCGATGATGTATTTAATGACTTATGGGCATGCTTTTCCATGCATGATCCAATGTAACAGAAATGAAGGACCAAGAACTATGGTGTTACACACAGTGTCAAACAGGCACTCTTGATTCACATCTTAGTTCTGGCAAAGTCTTTAGAAAGAGTTGGGCATCAAACTCACCATGAGCACAACTGATGCACAGTCTAAGAGAGTCATTCAGATACTAGAGGATATCTTAAGGTCCTGCGTCCTTGATTTTAAGGGCAACTGGAGCAAGTATCTACACTTGGTGGAATTTACTTATAACAACAGTTATTGGGTAAGTATAAAGATGGCACCGTATGAAGCCCTTTATGGAAGGCCCTACAGATCACCAACCTGTTGGGCCCACTTTGAGGACCATGTGCTTATAGGGCTAGACTTGGTAGAAGAAATGAGTAATCAAGTGAAACAAATCTAGCAAAGATTAGCCATAACACAAAGTAGGCAAAAAAGTTACGTAGATAAGAGGAGAAGACCTTTGGAATTTCAAACGGGTGAGAAAATGTTTCTGAAGATTAGTCCTTAGAAAGGAATCAAACGATTTGGGCATAAAGGAAAGTTATCACCTAGATTCATCAGTCCTTTTGAAATATTCGGAAGGGTTTGCGAATGCGCCTGCAAGTTAGACTTGCTAAATAAGATGTCCTCAGTTCGCAATGTGTTTCATGTGTCGATGCTGAAAAAATATAAACCTGATCCCTCTCACATAATCCATTGGGAGGTTGACATCCAAGATGATGCATCATACAAAGAAATGACTGCCAGAATCCTAGATAGCAAGATATAAAGTTTAAAAACAAAGGATGTTCCCTTAGTAAAGGTTCTTTGAAGACATCATGGACTAGAAGAGGCAACATGTCTATCTTTTTCTACCTGAAAATTCTATATAAAGCTCCCCCTCTCCCTAAGTATCTCATCCTCAAGCAATCTCTTCTCTTCTTGCTCTTCTAACCATTTTCTTGGCTTTCTTGCATTTCTTAGCTATTTCATACAACAACTATAGTAGTAGGAAGGGGAAAACCCAAAATATTGCATAGCAGTGGTAAGAACCTCCTTCTAGACATTTATTTTGGAGCAACCGAAGGACTTTACAGATCAAATCATGTATAATGACTCTATTTAAGTCTCTATGCATGGTTTATTTGTTTAGGATTTGAGGTATTAAGATGCCAAAAGAACAAGAAATGAAAGAAACATGTATAGAAAAATCCAGTTTCCATACTAGATACTGCAGTACTGTTTATAGATATCATAATAAATACTGCGATACTATTCTGTATACTGTGGTATTATTAACGGTTGCAGTACTATTTACGATCACTGTTCATGACCATTGTTCACGACCACTATTTAAGACTATTGTTCAAGGGTGTGATACTGTACAAGAGTACTATTCATGAATAGTTGTTAAATCATATTTTTAGAACATAGATTCCTAAAACTAATAGTTTCAATCTTTAAAGGTTAAGGATTTGAGACAAGTTGGAATAACAACACAAGGATTCAAGGGAGTCAACTATTAAGGTGGAGATGATTGCCTATATTCTTTAGTATTATTTTAGTTCTAAATATGAAACATGACTGATTGTTTACTTTTAAGGAATGTTTAGAAACATGCTAGGGATATGTTTGACGGGTGCTGGGATGATTTCTTGTCTTTTGTAGTGTTGAATAGCATGTTGTGTGATTCATAAATATTAAATACTGTTTAGAAGATATGCTATAAGTGCTTGTGAAACTTATAAAATGTGTTGTTTATTTCTGGAATAATGATATTGCGAGGATGCTAGTGGTTACTAAATAAAGATGTTTAAAATTCAAACCACGTACCAACATGGTGTGATGATCACTAATTCTAACCTTTTAGCTAAGTCTTCTAACGCAAACGACTTAGTAGCACCCGAATCAAATAATATCTTAACAACAACATTAAACAGTAAAAATGTATTTTTGATAGCCGGGGCTAGGTCTGCCTATTCATCTTGTTCTTATTTCTCAACTTCTGCTCAAACTTGAGTTCTTGCTCCAATATCAATGTCTTTTCCATGACATCTCTATACATCTTTAGGCCCATTGGCCTTATGAATTTTTGGATCTCGATCTTGAAACCCTCTATAAATCAATTGGCCTTCATCTACTCTTCCTTGATCAACTCAGGTGAAAATTTGGCCAATTCAGTAAATTTGATTTCGTATTCAACTACCGTCAAGTCCATCTAGGTTAACCTGGCATAATCGGACTGCATCTTCATTACCGTAGCCTCTGAGAAGAATTTCTCATAAAATATTTCCTTGAATTTTTCCCAGTTCATCTATGAGATATTGGTGTTTTGATCTGCCTTTAGCATCCTCTGCCAATTTCTAGCTGGTCCCTTACAATGATTGGTGGCCTGTGCAACTCTATAGGGTCTCATTGCCCTTAACACATCCAGATGCTCTTCGAGCTCCTGGTACCAGTGACCGATTATTATGTTGTTAGATGTGCCATCAAATTGAGATGGGTAAAGTTTCTATAAGTCCAACAACATTGCCCTTTGTTCCTTATTCTCAATGTCATCTTGTGTCCTCTGACCAACAGGAACCTTAAGCATGAGCGCTGGTTGTTGCTTCATAATCTGCTCCTGATGTTGTACTTATATCTGCAGCTATGGCATAGCCTATGGTAGTGCCCTCACAACTTGCTCGAACACCTATCGAGAGATCGCAGTCACAATTTCTAGTGATATTGTCATTCCAATTTGGGCTGCTACTGCCACCAGTGCCCCTTGATCTCTTTGGCTATATTCATCGATGTTTTCAAGCCTCGTCGCATTTTTGCGGGTTCTAGATATTATCTACAAGTTAAAAAACCATTTTAATATTTAGTAAGGTATCATAACGGAGAATCATATCCTCAATTAAATTCAATTTAGGTGTGTGCAAAACCTATCTTTCCTTATCTTTGGAAACAAAATGCTTTTCTAGACTTGTGATAATAACTATCTTTCCTAGGTCATTTGTCAATTTCCTCATGTTTTGGTTTGTGTTATCATGACTCTAGTTTCATATCTCTAGGTTCTCTATTTGTTTAGTGACTTATCAGTTCATGCGTCTAAGTTTTGTCTGAGGATTTTCAAAGTCCTCTAATGTTTTTGGGTATAGAGTTTTGGTTTAATGATCACAAAACAAGTGATATACATATTTATGAAGGTAGCATATATTCAAACAATTATTTAATCATACAATTTCACGTTAACATAGCAAAATTCCAAACTTCCACCCATGTCTTTGAGTTTGAGCGTCCCATACCACTATTGCCCATCGACACAGGCTTCTACTTGGAGATCGTACTATACCCAAAAAATTTTGCAAATATCTCGACGACTAAGGCTTGTCAAGCCCTACAATACGTAACTATCTCATACTAGCTACGCATAAGGAAACAAGTTTTTTCAAAGTCGTTGATCATTCACCACACATGACCCGTCAATATCTAAGTCTAGGATTTCACTATACCTTTGAATTCCTATGCGTCCCATACCACGTAGAAACCAAAGATATAGGATCTCTCGATCTCGTGTCTTGACCAAACAAGTATTTTGTTTTCACACATTTTCAGTTTCTGAACTGTCCTAAAAATTTTTATTTATGATCCACTGTGCCACCGTTGCAACACCTAAGTATCTGCTTATAGTCTTTTTTTTAAAAAAAAACATAGGGTATCATCTCTTTGCTGAAAGGTCATTCCATCGAAACAACAACCTATATCCCTTTTCTAATACTACCTTTGGTTCCATCTTTATACTTTAGTGAGTTTTTTTGCCTATAAATATAACCTCCTAGTTTTCTCATAGAAAATAATCGTGTTCTTCAACTTCGACTACTTGTATGAGCTGGTGGGAGAACATCTAGTCAGGCAATCAGACCGAAGCTTGCTTTTCAATTGGCCTTTTAAAACAGGATAACTTATCTCCATTTCAATGTTTACACTACAAGAAGTGACACCTACAACAACATTCAATGTTCGTTGTTATACCCATACGACAATGTTCATGGTGATATTGTCGATCAGGCTGTTGTTAAATGGTTGACTATTTTTATCAATGGTCAAGAGCCTGTTGTTGTAATGCATTGTGTATCGGTCTAAAAACTAAGGTTACAACAACATTCGCCCATTGTTAAATTCTTCAATCTTTTAATATATATTCAACAACGGTCATCATGCCTGTTGTTGTAGACATGTTATAACAACAGGCGCATGTTGTGGAAACTCTACCCTTTAACAACGGCCATGAGCCTATTACTGTAATGCGTTGTATATCGGTCTAAAAACTGAGGTTACAATAATGTTCGCACGTTGTTAAATGCTTCAATCTTTTAACACATATTTGACAACGGTCATCATACCTATTGTTGCAGACATGTTATAACAACAAGCGAATGTTGTGGAAACCCTAACCTTTTAACCTTTCAACAACAGTCAAATAATTGTTGTTGTATGTCCATTACAACAACATGCATGTGCTCGTTGTGAAAGCTCCAGTATTTCATAGGTGTCAATTTTTTTAAATCCTAAAAATATTTTACTACAATATATATTGCATATATTTACCTGTATCTGTAAATTCATAATATAAAATAAACATTTACCAAAAAATATATTAAACATTTGTTCTATCATTTCAAATACATCATTTAGGATCACTAAAGAATAATAAATTTCATAGTGTCAAACATATATAAAATCCATCAAAAAGTGTAATTATTATTTATACTAATTATCGTTATTAATCCTAATAAACAAAAATAAAATGTTCTATAAGCAAAAATTTTTCTTGGACGATCATCACATCTCATCTTGATTACCTGTCCAAAAATTACATAAAAATATATTAATATGTTAATATAAAAGTAACATAATATAAACAATACAAAAATAATGATTGACAACCTTTGGAAGAAGTCAAAAATTAGATAGAACGTTGGTGTGGAAAAGAAATCTTTATCAAACTTGCCATTTAACATAGAGGAAATATATCACTTCACAAAAAATGCATCCATACATACAAAAATATTTGTCTTATAATATTCACATGATTTGACCAAAAATCACTCCATATAAAAGAGGTAATCTTATATTCTAGCAATGAACTTTCAACTTTACCCTGTCAAGATTAGTGTGTGTGTGGGCAACATGATCGTTGCAAGCTATGTAGTTTCCAAGAGTAAATAGTCTCTCTTAAATGCGTTGAACAACTTGATCAAGTAAACTATTTCTCAAATGTTGAAGCTCTACAATGGGAATATGGAAAGGAAAATAGAAAAAAAAAAGGTAGTTAGAGTATATGCTATTTGCGAATCAACTAAAATATAAATTGTATTCAGTTGCTTTTATTAGCAAAATATTTTTTATTTTTAGTTTATTTTACTTTTATAGACCAAGACATACCAAAGTAATTTCACATGAAAAACTTCTACAGCAATAATTGTTTCGAGTCATCAACACAAGAAGAGAAAAAACTTTGTTTGATGTATGAGAAGTATATATTTGACTTTATCAAGCATGATAGCTACCACAAACATTATGGTCTAGTCTAAAAGGCTCTAAGCCCCTTAGGTTGCCCTTAAAAAATGAAAAAATTAAAAAAAATACTTAAATAAAGAAAAAAAGAGTAAAACCATTAATTAATATGAAGTTACCAACAATAACTATTTCAAAAGTGACACTGACAACAAAGCTTCTCCCCTCTTTTAGTTCTTTGTAAGCCTACATAATTAAAGAAAGAAATATTCAAATATTCAAGAAAATGCTAATTTATAACAATGTAAAGACAAATGAAAGGAGCTAGTGATGCATATTTAGAGATAAACACTCCATCCCATAGTTATAAATGTTGTACAATTGCAATGGTGACATTGACATGATTGTCATGAAATTCTTTGTTAAAAAAAGTATTTCTATTATCTTTTTTGTGCATCTTTAGTATTTGCAACCATTTGATGGAAGGATAATGCATGTCTTGAATTATTAACATACAAATCAAACACTGTTTGCTAGCAATAAAAATAGTATCTCACTTTAGCCAATGCTTTTGGTGCCAAAACAAGTCCTAAAATAGTGGATGATGAAGAGGAAGAACTACGACTATTAGAACATAGAAGATCAATGAACCAAAACAAGATCATTGATAACAGATAAGAACAATAGAAAATAATGCTCAGATCAACGAACCAAAACAAGATAAATGATATCATGTAAAAACAACAGAAAAGAATGATCGATAATAATAATTGGAGAACAAAAACACACATCAACAGCTCATAACCAAAGAACAAAAAATAGGCGGCCATGCATAGAGGATTAACATAAAACCTTAGATAAGAAATCTTATTAGAGAAGTCGAGAACATCGAATCACCAAATCAGTAAGAACTACTTAACAAACAGGTGATAAAAATCAAAACAAATATCTTAACACGAATAAAACAAAGAATTCTAATTATTCTAAACCCTTTCTTCGCATTTAGACAAATCAAATAATAGATTTTTAAAATAAATCTCTGAATCTCCGAACCCCTTAACTTTGATAATATTTCATTTCACATCCACATAAATAAAAACTAATAGTTCTAACAAAGAAATATTATTTAAAGCTTCAACTTCAGATTTTTCAACTATTGAGAGTTCAAATTTTCTAAATCTCATTCTTCACATCTAAACAAAATAAATAATTTAATTTTTAAACCATTTAAAACTCAAATATTGGAGTTTTAAAGAAATTATACCTCTTTGATTCGTCTCTCAACTCAATTTTTCTTTCGTTCTCTTTCAAATTGAGATTTGATGCCCTCGATCTTGATCAAAACAATTTTGAGCATCAAAACCACTCGAACACCCCTTAGTAACTTGTTCCTCGCAAATCTGATTTCTTTTATGCTCTAAAACCTTTTGAAATTTCTCAAACAACCAACTTAAAATCTTATTTCTTTGTCGAGGCTTTTCTACGCAAAAATCCCAAATCTAGGGCATAATCTTTTTTGTTTCACGTCATGCCCAAAAATCATGAATCACTCCCAAATCTGCATCTTCTTCTTCGTTCTGCTTCTTCACGCACAGTAGTAATGCAAATGCATTCTTCAGTTTCCTCACGCACCAATAGCACACACACAACATCACAGTTGTTTGTTTCTTCTTCTTCGTACAACAGACACAACACCATTGCTTCCTCTTCTTCTTCACTCCAAAACCCAAATCATAGCAGCAAAACCCCTTTCCTATTTCATTCTTACTTCTTGTTCGCCCAAACATAAACAAATGGTTTCTTCCCCAGTGCGTCTTCTTCATTTCAGTCCAAACAAAACAACCATGTTTCTGTTTTGTTTTTCATGCTTCACAGTTTTCAGGTGCTTTTTTTAGCTCCTTATTTGTAAAAACCAACAGTTGCCATCATTATATTTTTTCACTCAAACAATCTCATTTTTCTTTTTTTTTTCGTTCTTGTTATTCGCCCAATCAATATTTCATTTTAAATATTTATCAATTGTTTATCAATTGTCATTCTTGTTTTCGTTCTTGTTTATCAATTGTCGTTCGATCAATCAATATTTAATTTTATTTTTCAAATCAATCTTTTATTTGATTTTAATCTACCAATATTTTTATCAACTAATATTTAATATTTTATTTCCTAATCGCAGTCTATGCATATATTCAAATAAAATATGGTCTTTAATTCATTTATTTCTTGATTAATTAATTTTTTTATATGTTCATTATCGACGTGCACACAAGTATCGTATTATTTTATTTTTATCTATAATTATCAAATAACCAATTGCCACTTTATTGATAAATCACTTCTACTATAGTAATTATTCAAAATACTATTTTTATATAAATAACAAAAATTTTATTACATTTTAATCTTCTAATTGATAAAAATTTTTATTTTATTAATTTAATCTTCTAATTGATAAAATAATTAAATTATTTCTTAAATGATTTTCTAATTAATAAAATAATTAAATTATTTCTAATTAATAAAACAATTGCCACTTTATTGATAAAATAATTAAATTATTTCTAATTAATCTTCCAATATTTCACTTACTAAATTATTTTGTCAAATAATTTATTTTATTTTTGTTGGATAGTTTATTTTTATTTTTCTTGAGATTTTATTGTATTATTAAATTTATTTTAGAAATGTATTATTCGTTAGTTATACCGCTTTTTATTCACATATTATCCCAACATTATTCATATGTTATACCGCATTTTATATGTTATATCGTATTATTCAGGCATTATTCTTACATTATACTACTATTCACACATATTTGTGCGATATTCAAATATTATATATGTGTTATTCATTTGTTATACCACATTTTATTCACATGTTATCCCCGCATTATTCACATATTATTTCTAAATTTTTATAACAAACAATCGAAAAATTTTTATACACGCATTATTCAGACATTATTCTTATATTATACCATTATTCACGCATATTTGAGCATTATTCAAATATTATACATTCATTTTTCGTTTGTTATACCCGCATTGTTTCGTCAAAAATACTATTTTTTTAACAAATACACACATACCTACACCAACAAGCTCCCATTGGGAATTGAAACTTACCCACCTATATGAATATTTTGATGTCTTACCAGCTAAGCTATGGGGGATTGACAATAAAAAATATAGTATATATATATATATATTATTCATATGCTATCCTTGCATTATTCGTTTGTTATACCACGTTTTATTCACATGTTATCCAAGCATTATTCACATATTACTCTCAAATTTTTATACCAAACAACCGAACAATTTTTATACCTACAATATTCAAACATTATTCTTACATTATACCACTATTCACGCATATTTGAGCATTATTCAAATATTATACATACATTTTTCGTTAGTTATACCTGCATTATTCAGTCAAAAATTCCATTTTTTTTTGACAAATACACACACACCTATACCAACAAGCTCCCTTTGGGAGTTGAAACCTGTCCACCTATATGGACATTTTGATGCCTTACCACCTAAGTTATGAGGGGATTGACAATCAATATATATATATATATATATATTATTCGTTTGTTATACCGCATTATTCAGACATTATTCTTACATTATACCAGTGTTTAGACATATTTGCACATTATTCAAATATTATACGTACATTATTCATTTGTCATACCATATTTTATTCACATGTTATACCCGCATTATTCACATATTATTCCCGAATTTTTATACCAAACAACTGAACAATTTTTATACCCGCATTATTCATACATTATACCACAATTCACGCATTTTTTAGCATTATTCACATATTATACGTACATTATTTATTTGTTATATCATATTTTATTCACATGTTATACCTGTATTATTCACATATTATTCCCGAATTTTTATACCAAACAACTGAACAATTTTTATACCTGTATTATTCATAAATTATACCACAATTCACGCATATTTGAGCATTATTCAAATATTATACGTACATTATTTATTTGTTATACCATATTTTATTCACATGTTATACCCGCATTATTCACATATTATTCCTAAATTTTTATACCAAACAACTGAACAATTTTTATACCCACATTATTCATACATTATACCATTATTCACACATATTTGAACTTTATTCAAATATTATACATATATTTTTCATTTGTTATACCTGCATTATTCAGTCAAAAATATCATTTTTTTGACAAATATAGACACACCTACACCAACAAGCTCCCATTGGGAGTTGAAACCTGCCCACCTATATGGACTTTTTGATGCCTTACCACCTAAGCTATCAGGGGATTGACAATCAATAATACTCATGACAGTCAATAATACTGTATATATATATATCTAATGCGGGGATAAAATATAAACAAAATGTGGTATAACAAACGAATAAAGTATGTATAATATTTGAATAACACACAAATATGTGTGAATAGTGGTATAATGTAATAATAATGTCTGAATAATGCGGTATAACATATAAAATGAGGTATGACAAATGAATAATGAGAGGATAACATGTGATTCAAACACTTATTAAGCATTACATGATTCAACAATTCAATTGTTTTGAGTTAACGTTAAGACCGAAAAGATGTTCTTTAGTATCCCCCATTAGGCCCAAAATATCAAAACTAACACCCACAAAGCAGTTATCTATTCATGACCCTGTCTTACGAGTGAAGTCTCAATTCGACTATCAGTCTCATCTTACTACTGCCACTATAGCATTAAGACCCGTCTTGGGTTGGAAACACCCACGATGACACTAGACTATTGCCACAGTGTCAGCATTATTGCGTTGGTACGTGGTTACATCTCTTAATCATCTTTATTTAGTGGTTACTAGCATACTCATAGTATCATTAATCCAAATATAAATAAACAACATATTTTAATAAGCTTCACAAGTTGCATATAACATATCATCTAAACAGTATTTGATATTCATGAATCACACAACATGCTATCAACACTATAAAAGACAAGGAATCATCCTAACAACTGTCAAACATATCCCTAACATGCTTCTAAACAATCAATAAGAGTAAACAACCAATCATGCTTTAAATTTACAACCAAAATAATACAAAAGAGTATGGGTATTCATTCCCACCTTTGACGCTTAAATCCTTCTGATCTTAGTATTTCGAGCCTTCTCAAGTCTTCAACCTTCTTTTTTCACTCAAGGAGAGAGTGGGGAAACTCTTTTTTCTTGAGCTAAAAGAGAACTAAGAAGAAAAATGAAGAAGAGAAGAACAAAGACACTCTCTTTCTCTTGAGAATGAAGAAGAGAAGAATGAGATAGGGTGGTTTGAAGGAAAGAAAAGGGTATTATTTATAGACATCCTTAGTTAATTACCTCATTCCACTATTCATATTTTAATATATTTTATTTTATTTTTTATAGAATTACTTATGGGATAATTAGGATAATGATAAATTTTTTTCAAGTAAATTTACCATTCTACCCCTAAAAGGCAAAATTATCATTCTACCCTTGGGTATGTAACGTGTTTTCAAAATTTAATGAACTCATTTCTATTTTCTAAATATTTGAGAATTTTTCAGGGTATTACACAAATATCACCTGAAATGGAAAAGTAAGGTGAGCTTGAGAGCCTAGTGGATCATATACATTACATCAATAACATTAATTAAATCAAACACAAAACATGCAACCACGTATGGTGCATTATGCATTTCAAACACTAAATTGTTTAACAGGCGTTAATTAGTCCAAAGGGCTTAACCCCGGTGTTTTCTCATCATTATCATACCAAATGGAAAGAGGGAAAGCGTAATCAATGCCTAATTTCAATGGGATACGGGGACACACCCATCACCTAACCCGAAAATGAGAAACACACCCATCGCTCTATCTCCACGAACTAGGGTCACACGCATTGTTCTATCATCTGAGACTAAGGACAAGCCCATTATTCTTTATCACAAGAGCACCCACAGGGATCCCCCGAGGACCACTGTGACAATACATGGTTCAAATCTTAATTTAATGTAATAGAAATTATACAACCACTCGTTTCATCATGATACGCATATATATATATATATATATATATATATATATATTTATGTAAATGTGCTCGTTTCATTATTAAACACACATCATTTATATATGTAAATGTGCCATGTTAAACATCTCATGGTATTTAGGATAAGGTCATGCATATCTCATGTCACAATAGCATGTAATCGTCAAGCATGGATAAAACAATCATGTTATTCAACCTTCATGTAAAACATATGAAATCATCGCTTCAAATCATTATTCAGGTGCACCCTAACATGCCCCTAAGCATTCAAACCATGTAATCACACAACATGTTCAACATTAAGATTCAAATAACATTAGGGAGCAAGGTAATTACTTCCACTGTTGTTTTGTTCCCTTGGACCCTCTTCTTATTACTTCAATAGCTTTGAATCCTCAAACTTTCAAGATTAAAGTTATTTTCTTAGTATTTTATACAATTCTAATGTTGTTGGCTCATAATCTAATGATTACTTAATCATGATGGTAATCCCAATAGATATGCAACTGTGTGTTTTCCTTCTTGTGCACTGCAGTAGAATAGAGCGGTACAATGATATCTAGAATAGATAGGTGAGGGAAAAAGAGAAGAAGTCGACATATTACCGCGATAGGCGGTAGCCAGACTATATGTGAAAAAAAAAGAAAAATAGGTCTTAGGTGTGTTATCGCAGTAACCAGGCGACTTTAATCCTACTATCGCAGTAGTCTGTGTTCTGGGCATATGAACAGTGCTCTACTGTGGTAGTCACGTGATTTCCAAAAACTATACTTTGTTCGTGCGTTTTCGTTTCCTCTAGTGTATGACATTCTAATACATTGAACTTAAGACTTAAAAACATGCATTTCAATGGACAGAAGAGTTATATACCTCATTCCTATTCATCGCTTGTGACACCCCCCCCGGACCGGGACCCGAGTCCACTCGTGCGCGCGTCACGTGGGGCCAGCGCTTCTACTAGCGCTCCCGCCAGCTCTCTACTGTGCGCGCAGGACTCTCGATCTCTCTGAGGGGTTGATCCGCCGGCAGTCCGGGGTTGCCAACCTCTTTCTACATGCTAAACTCAAGTCTCAATTTTTCAGCAAATGAGAAAACTATTTAAATCCTGATAAACATGCTACTATGTTTATCGATGAATAACATAATTCAGAAAATAGTTTCAAATACTTCACCGGATTTTTCACAGTAAATATCAACAAGGGAAAGCAAATCTCTGCAGCGGAAACCATCAAAACATCAGCCCGTCTATCAGGGCTCCAGTAAAACCATCATATATATGACAATAGTTTCTGAAAGTAATATCATAAAATTCATCTCAAAACTGTGATAAAAAATAGGCTCACTGAGCCAAAGTCTCAATAACATTTCTAAAATATACAACAGTTTCCAAAAAGAAATACTTGGCCACACGGCCTGTTCAAAACATATACATAATCAGTGAAAATTGACCACAAAACTAAAACACAACTCCAATAGTGATCTCCCAGTGAGATCATCAAACCAACCCTGGATCACGGTCGACTAGGGTACTCCACCTCCGCGAGTACCTATGAAAGATAATGGGGTGAGCTCGAGAGCCCAGTGGATCATCCCTACACATCACTAGCTTTATATAAACCAGAAATCCAAAACATGCACACACTTTCATAACATTAAGCGTTTCACACAGTTATTTGTTTTGTTGTATCCTAAGATCGAAAGAGCAGTACTCTCGGTGTTCCCCTAGTGGCAGGGAAAACCCATCCTGGCACATCGTCCAAAAATGGGAGCAATGGTGTACAGCCAATGCTCGCCTATCCGAGGAAACTATCAGCCT
>JAJIYU010004885.1:0-23443 GCA_030144865.1 Tinospora cordifolia
CTACTAAACCTTAATTTTCATTTAATTATCAAATTAAGGTCTTATTTGTCTATTTTATATTATATTTTCAATATATTTTATTTTTTATGTGCCAACCCACAATTTGCACCCAAAATTTCTTAAAATATTTGAAATTAATCTATTTGACTTATTTTATTTATTTTCCTCAACTTATTTATCTTTAATTATTTGACAAAATTTTGGGGTATTACATAAGTTGTCTTGAGGCATACACAACAACTTTTCCTTCTTGCATTAGAACAACACCCAATTTGTTCTGTGAGGCATCCGTATATAGAACATATTCAATACCATGGGTAGGAGTGACTAAGATGGAGGTCGAAGTCAATCTCATTTTCAGTTCTTGGAATGATTGTTCACACTTCTTATCCCAATTGAACTTTACTGCCTTTCTAGTTAGCTTGGTCATGGGTTTCGCCAACTTGGAGAAGTCTCGGATGAATCTTTGATAGTATCCAACCAGGCCTAAGAAACTTTCGACCTCCATAACTATTTTGGGTTGCTTCTAGTCAATGACAACTTCCACCTTATCGAGGTCTACAGAGATGCCTTTAGCCGATATTACATGGGCGAGGAACTTGACCTTCTCCATTCAAAATTCACACTTGTTGAATTTGGCATACAACTGGTTTCTTCTAAGGGTCTCCAACACAATCCTCAAGTGTTCTAAGTGTTCGTCTTTTGACTTAGAGTATATTAGGATGTCATCTACAAATAATACTACAAATTGATCAAGGTATTGCCTAAACACTTGGTTCATTAGATTTATAAATGCAGCTAGTGCGTTAGTTAAACCAAACGACATCATTGTGAACTCGAAATGCCCGTATCGAGTCCTAAAGGCTGTCTTGTGTATATTTGACTCTCAGATTCTAAACTGATGATATCCTAACCTAAGATCCATCTTAGAAATATAACTGGCTCCCCTCAATCTATCAAATAGGCCATCTATCCTTAGTAAGGGATACTTATTCTTTACTGTCGCCTAATTTAACTTTCGATAATCGACACACAACCACATGGATTCGTCTTTCTTTTCTATGAATAGTATTGGAGTTATGGTGATTTACTGGGACGAATGAATCCCTTTTCACAGAGCTCATCCAATTGTGTTTTGAGTTCAATCAACTCCACTAGCGCCATTTTATAAGGAAGAATGGCTATAGGATTTGTGCCTGAATGTAGTTCAATATTAAACTCTACCTCTACCTATCTGTGTGGTGGTAGTTTAGGTAAATCATCTGGGAACACCTCTGCATATTCTCGTACTACGAGTATCTCCAAAATCTTCTTAGGTTCTCCAGATCCAATATCTTCCTCTAGCAATTGTTTTAAGTCTTTACTCTCTTGTAGATAGTGTAACATGGTTGTCATAGGACTTTGGGTAGTCTCTGCATATCCCCATTGACTTTCATTAATTCTCTGGATGGTAGAGTCAATGTAACTCTCCATCTTGGACAACTGATTTGAGCCTGGTTTTGAGTCAGCCAGTCCATGCCCAATATCACATTATACCCTTGGAAAGGTAATACCCTGAGGTCAGCAGTTATCATTTTGTCTCCAAATCTCAATTCACATGTGCAAACTTTCCAGGTAACTACAGTATCTCCTATGGGAGTGGATACATACAATGGTTCTCGTGGTGTGACAATCATTAATTGTAACCTTTTGGCTAAGTCTTCTGACAAAAATGACTTAATAACTCCTCAATCAAACAATATCTTAACAACAACATTAAATATTAGAAATGTACCTTTGAAAATTGAAGTTGGGTCCGTCTGTCCATCATTTATAGCAAATAATTGGGCTTGATTCTGTCTTCCTTGTTGTTACTGTTACTACTGTTGTTGGGGTTGAGGTTGGATTGTTGTGGTTATTACTATCCATGTCCACCTTGGTTTTGACCCTGATCGTTGTTCTATCCCTAATTCTACCTCTATGGCCCTTGGTTCTGATAGTCCTTCGCAAGGTGTCCTTTCTGACCACAATTATAGTGAGCTCCTTTTTTCCAAGCCAACTTTTTGTCTACTCGATTATTGTTTTATTGCCTCTGTGGCCAATTCTTGTTCTATTTCTTCTGGTTTCCTTGGAACTCTATGCCATTGTTTGACCTCTTGGTCTTGTTCCTCAACTTATGCTCAAAGTTGAGTTCTTGCTTCAATATCAATGCCTTTTCCATGCGTCTCTGTCATCTTTAGGCCCATTGGCCTTATCACTTTTTCAATCTCAATCTTGAGACCCTCCATAAATCAGTTGATCTTCATCTTCTCCTCCCTAATAAGCTTAGGTAAAAATTTGGCCAATTTAGTAAATTTGATTTCGTATTCGGCTATGTCAAGTCCTTTTGGGTTAACATGACAAAATCAGACTGCCTCTTCATCAATGTAGCTTCTAGGAAGAATTTGTCGTAAAATATCTCCTTGAATTCTTCTTAGTTCATTTGTCGGACATTAGTGTTCATATCTTCTTTTAGCATCCTCCAGCAACTCCTAGCTGGCCCCTTAAAATGATGGGTGATGAGCGCAACTCTATGAGGTCTCATTGCCCCTAACACATCCAGATGCTACTCCAGTTCTTGGTACCAGTGATCGATTGTTATGCTGTCAGATGTGCCACCAAACTGAGATGGGTGAAGATTCTATAACTCCAACAACATTGCCCTTTGTTACTTATCCTCAATGTTATCTTGTGCCCTCTAATCAACTAGAGCCTCAAGCATGGGCATTGGATGCTGCTTCATAATCTGCTCCTGATGTTGTACTTGTATCTACAACCATGGCACCACCTATGGCTGCACTTATGGCAGTGCCCTCATAACTTACTCGAACACTTGTCGAGAAATCTCGGTCACTATTTCTAATGATATCATCATTCCAACTGGGGTTACTATTGCCATCAGTGCCCTCTGATCCCTTGGACCAGATTCGTCAGTGTTTTCAGTTCTCATTGCATTTTTGTAGGTTCTTTCCATTATCTACAAGTAAAAAGCCATTTTAGTATCCAATACGGTATCATAACGGAGAATCATATTCTCCATTCAATTCAATTTAAGTGTAAGCAAAAACCCATCTTTCCTTATTATTGGGATAAAAAATGTTTTTCTAGACATGTGATAATAGCTATCTTTCCTAGGTCATTTTCTCATGTTTTCTTTATGCTATCATGACTTTAGATTCATATCTATAGGTTCTCGATTTGTTTAATGACCTATTAGTTCATGTTTTTAAGTTCTCTTCGACGATTTTCAAAGTCCTCTAATGTTTTTGAGTATAGAGCTTTGGTTTCATGATCACAAAGCAAGTGATATACATATTTATGAAGGTAGCATATATTCAAATAATTATTTAATCATACAATTTCACGCTAGCATAGCAAAATTCCAAGCTTCTACCCATGCTTCTAAGTTCGAGCTCTTGCGCATCAACATGGGCTTCTACCCGAAGATCTTACTACACCAAAATAATTTTGCAGATGTCTCAACAACTAAGGTTTCCCAAACCTTACTATACTTAACCATCCTATGCCAGCTAGGCATAAGGAAACAAGTTCTTCCAAAGTCACTGATCATTCACTACACAAGGCCTGCCAATCTCCGAGTCCAGGATTCCTCTATACCTTTGAATTCCTAGGCATCCCATACCATGTAGAAACCAAAGATACAAGATCTCCCGATGTTGTATCTTGACCAAACAACTGTTTTGTTTTCACATGTTTTCAGTTTCTAGCCTATGTCCTAAAAATTTTCATTATGATCCACTGTGCCACCCTTGCAACACCTAAGTCTCTGCTTATGCCCTTTTTTTAAACATAGGGTCTCATCTCTTGGCTGAAAGGTCATTCTATCAAATTGACAACCCATATCCCTTTTCTAATACCACCTTTGGTTCTATCTTTGTACTCTAGTGAGTTTCTTTGCTTGTAAAAACTACCTTCTAGTTTTCTCATAAAAAATAATCGTGTTCTTCAACTTCGACTACTTGTATGAGTTGGTGGGACAACCTCCAGCTTAGAGGCGAGACCAAATTTTACCTAGCAGCCAACCTTCAAGAACGTGATAACCCATCTCCTTTTCAATGTTTAGCTTTACTCGCGACAATGCTTACCCACTATCAGCTCAACTCGTAATGTTTGTATCCAAATAAAACATTCGAAAACATATATCTCTTTTGAAAAATAGATTTTCAAAATGATTTTGAATTTTAAAATAGGAGGTGGGGCATTTTAAGATAACTCGAAGTATAGGTCTTACTTGATGAGTCAACTTTTTTTTAGCTTGCCCCAATACATCTATTGATTGATCTCTAATACCACCTTTGTAACATACTAGTTCTTGAACCTTTAACATTTGTCATAGGCGACATATTTGTTTTGTAGCTTGAGATGTAATTAAATTTATGTGTAGTCACTCTTGCTTTCTATTCAAGAACAGGGATGTTATTATTTCTCGAATCAATCATCTCATCTCTTGGTTGCATCAGGCCATATCCCAATGTATAAAAGTGTATAAATAAACTAGCTTAGAAACAAATTGACAATACGTAATATCCCACATCGGTCCAACATTAGAGCGATACCTGGGCTAAATGAGCAATTGCGAGCCTTACTAGTGCCGAGTGCGTTTGGGAGGTTCAAGTTCGAGTCTCATTAAAAATGAAACCCTACACCCAGTCAGTGATGACTAAGGTAAGGACAACATTGGTACATAGTTGGCCCAGGTTGTTACAATAATACCCTGAAAAATTTGTACAAAATGAAATGAAATGATCAAATTACAATGATAAATAAGACCAATTACTTTTAGGGATCAATTAACCAGTTTAAGTGCTCCAAAACCCCTCAGGCGAGTGAAAATTGAGAAACAAAATTGAAATGAAATGAAACAAATCATCCAATTGATCTGGGCATCCGAAATTCATTTTATTTGTCCAATTAAGGGTTTATTTGCTTAATATGCTTTAATGAAATCTAAATTAGGAAAAAAATGGAGAGAGCCTTAGCCAAATAGAAGCTATGAATTTTTATTAATTTTATGTGAACCCAAAAATGTGTGCTAAGGGCCTAAAATCCTAGCTAAACATAAGATATGAATTTTTATTAAAATCATGTGGATCCAAAAAATGGGTGAACACCCCTAAGCATGTGCAAGTCACATGAGTGATGATACTAGCATAACATGATCATGTACATGCACACTAGAACATTTCCCTTAAGCAAAGTAACCCTATATGCCACCCTTGTGCCCACCTTAGAAGAATAAAAAGTTTACAATAATGAATGTTGCCAAATCGTGAAGATTCCATGATCTTATCTAGTACAAATCAAACAATGATCATATACTCGCTATCCTTGTGCATCACTAGTAACCAAATTAGAAGTTTCTAAGTCTAAGATGTTCTCTAATAGCTAGATGTTCAAGGAAGAAAGTTGTTGATTTGTGCAAAATGTTTCCTTTCTCACACCTTGACTAGATTCACTTGTTGATTTGTATGCACAATCCTTAGCAACAAATCAAATCGTAGACCCTAGTGTACATAATCCCTTGACACCAAAAATGAAAGATTCTCATGTGGTGTATGTGTGACACCCAAGTAATGATATCAACTAGGGAACTTGCTATGAGCACAAAATCTGATCTTATATGGACGTCCTAATCAGATTTTGCAAGTATTCTAAACCTCTTTTGTGATCACACAAAGGAAACAAAGAAAGATTCAAAGATTGTGCACACTAAGCTAAGGCAACCCTAAATATCCAGTTTCGTTGCATACAAGAGTAGAAACAAATCAGCCCCTTACCAAGACGTCTCATGTGTGAGATTACCCAAAACGTCCCCTTGGGCTCATGAAACTCTATATAAATCTCCTAATGCTCTCATTCTTCCTTGTCCCAACGCAAGAGCATATTAGTCCCTCTTGACTTTCTCTAATCCTCTTCTTGGCAACCCCTTAGTTCTTGAGTGATCTTGAACTATTCGTGAGTGCTTTGGTGTTTGATTGAGTATTTTTGAGTATTTTTGGAGTGCTAGATGTTGGAAAGAAGGAGAAACTCTGTCGGATTTCAACCAAACTAGTGATTGAGGTGGAAGTGATTTCTAAAACTCCCATCTTACTACTTTAGTTTAATATCATGTTCATGTATGCTTGATTTTAGTTTAGTATGCACATTTAGGTATGAAGAACATGATTTAAATTTCAAATTTACATGTATGTCATGTTAGTTGATTTTGAAACCATGCCATGCTTAGATTATGCATGTTTAGGTTTATTTTAAAGTATGATTCATCCTATGTGCTTATTTTCATGCTTTGAATGTTTATGTGTTAAACATGCTGAATTTATTTTATTTATGATTCATGAGTATGAAATTAAATAAAAAATTTTGAGATTAAGAACCACATACCATCACAGTAAACATGAGGGTCATTGTGGATGTTCTTTACTTGTGATTAGTTCACATGGTTCAAGTCCAAAATAGTTGGAATATGAGTGAGACCCTAAGTCCAATGAATATGGTAAAAGAAATGTCTTTTCACTCTGAGGAGGTATTTTAATAAGAATATCAAGGGCCTTGAAACCCTTTTAGTATCTACAATTGTTGTCACACCTTGGACCCACCATGACGATTTTGTCCCCACCTTAGCCACCACTGACTAGTGCAGGATTTTGTTTTTGGCAAGACTCGAACCTGAGCCCCCAAAACATGTCAGCACAATGAAACAACCTCGAATGCACATTTAGCCTAGGCATCACTCTAGAGTTGGATCGATGTGGGATATTATAATCCACCCCCCTTGGAGTAGTCTTGCACATAGAGCGGCTCTAATACCATTTGTAACACCTCATTATAATATCCCACATTGGCTCGACTCCAGAGAGATACCTAGGTTAAATATGCATTCGGAGGTGTCTCATTGTGCCAACGTGTTTTGGGGGGCTCAGGTTCGAGTTTTACTAAAGACAAAATCCTACACCTAGTCAGTGGTGGCTAAGGTGGGGAAAATATCATTATGGTGGGCCCAAGGTGTTACAAATGGTTTTAGAGCTGCTCTAGGTGTGGTGGAAGTGTGAGTCCTAACGACAGGACTATTCCAAGGGGGTGGATTGTAATATCCCACATCGCTCCGACACTAGAGCGATGCTTGGGCTAAATGAGCAATTGCGAGCCTTACTAGTGCTGAACACTTTTGGGAGACTCAGGTTTGAGTCTTGCTGAGAACAAAACCTTACACTCAGTCAGTGGTGGCTAAGGTGGGGATAATATTGGTAAGTAGTGGGCCAGAGTTGTTACAGCTTAGCAACTACACTTTTTTGGGCGGGATAACCCACCTCCCTTTTAATGTTTAGCTTTACTCAAGACAAGACTTACCCACTATCAGCTCAACTTGCAATCTTTGTATTTGAACAAAACATTTCGAAACACATATTTCCTTTTTTAAAATACTTTCCAAATCAATTTTCAATTTCAAAAATAGAAGGTAAGGTATACTAATTTCAATTCAAATCACAAGACAAACCTAATTGAGTTAATACTTTCTAAATCTAATACCACCATTGGTATAAGATTAAACTTTCTAATTCTAGCCTAACAACACATGTTTAGGCTTGACTTTCTATTTCTAGCCCAAAGCATCTAAAACTTAGGCTTTGATACCACATTTGTAAAACCCCAACCCTGAGGCTTTCAATTGGACCTAACCACAAGGCTAGTTGGGCCAATGTTACTTTACAAATACACAACTTGCATCACATTCTATTTCAATTATCTCTAGTCTTATTAATAATGAGCACACAACCCAAACAATTTGACATTAATTTAATAAGACTACTACAAGGGAGGTAAAAGAAATCCTCAACCCTTATTCATTCAATAAAATAACAAAGAAGTACATACTTGAATTTCAAATAATGAAAGAGTACATAACTCAATTTAAAAACTAAATTTAGCGGAAGTCTTAATTTAAATAATCAAAATTTTGGCAACATGCCCTTACATCTAAATTCTCAAATTTGAAACCCTATCCAATTTCCAGTAGTCTTCATGATTCAATTTCCTGAAAAATATGAGAAGAAGGGGTGAGTACATAGCCCAGTGGATCATTCCATAAACAACTAAATTACTAATTCAAATCAAAAGTACATTCAAATTCAAACACTTATAAGTGATTCAAACATCTTTGGTTGTTGTTGACATTAAGATTGAAAGGGTTTCTAATTCTTTGATGTTCTTATCAAAACACTCCACTCTTAGATGGAAAGACAATTCATCTTGTCATATTCTATTGGAATAAGAATCTCATGTCCATATTCCAAGTACTTTGGGATATACCCATCCACACTTAGTGATGAGCTTCATATCCATTAAGTATATGTGAAGAACATCCATAGCGTCACTTAGATGACTGACAATATGTGGTTTATAAACTTCAATGTCTCAAACTTAATTCTCACATATTCATGAATAAAAAAATCAGAATAATAAATTAAGAATAAAATATTCAAAAAGCATGAAAATAATACATAACATGCTTCATAATTCAAATCAAACCTAAACATGGTACTAGGCATGGCATGGTATCATGAATGCCGAAAACATGCATATATAATAGTCTAAATTTAAATCATGATCAAACATGTTGAAAACTAAAAATAAAAGTGCTAAACTAAAAATAAAAGATGTATGAACATGCTAGAAACTCAAATTAGCAAAGTGAAAGTGTAAAAAATCCCATCCACCTTATGAAGTGTTTTCTCAAGATTTTAGTAGAGGTTCCTTTCTTCAACACGTCTAACATTTCAAAGACAACTCAAGAGCACTCAATTAAATACCAAAGCACTCAAGAATACTTCAAGATCACTAAAGAATAAAAGGGTTTCCAAGAAGAAGGCTAGAATAAGTTAAGAGGGAAGTGTCAACTCTTGCTTTGGGATGGAGAAGAAGTGTGCACAAGGGGGGTTTATATAGATTTTTAAGAGCACCTAGGGGACAATTTGGACAGCTTGGCCAGCTCACAAGGTGGGCAACATTCCAAAATCAAAGGGATAGTTTGCATGTGAGCACCAAGGTGATGGCTAGGGTTTTGTATTAGGGATATGATGGCAACTCTACCTTGTGGCATCAAGATTTGTGTATATTTAAGTTTAGGGAACTTTCTTATTTTTTATTTTTAGTTTTTTCTTTGTGTGTGACGGCTAGGGTTTCTTGTGAGCATAAACTAGACTTTGGGAAACTTCTAATTAGGTTATTCACATGTGTGCACACACACACACATATATATATATGTGCTAATTTTGCCTAAGTGGGGCATGGTGTACATGATAAATGTTCGTTTGTACATGAGATCATTCTTAATGGTTTCTAAATAAGGTGAAACGTCTCATAGGTGTGGTATACTTGATCATTTGCATCGCACATGGGATCATTCTACATGATTTCAAATAAGGGAAACGTCCCATTGAGGTTGGGTAGGGTAAGGGGTGTACATGATTATGGTGTTCCACCCATGTGGTTTGCACAAATTTAGGGGGGCCATGCATTTATGGGTCCACATGAATTTAATAAAAATTCATATCTCATTATTTACTAAGAATGAAGGCCTTTAACATATATTTTTGTATTCATATTAAAATAATGCACATTTTCAAACGATCATTTGGCTAGGGTGATCCTCATTTCATTTACTTTCCTAATTTAGACACTACTGAAGGGTATTAAGTAAATAAAACCCTATTTTTTGGCCAATTGAGCTGATTTTTGGATATGTTGTCTAGTTGATCATGTTATCTCATGTCATTTCAGGTTGTTTTGAGGTCCTAAGATTCATTAAAATAGACTTTTGCTTGCTAAATTTATTCCCCTAAAATGGACCTGTTTTCATTTCTTACCCAAGTTCAATCAAATGAAATTGAATTGTTTCATTTTATTCAGTACAAGATTACAAGGTATTAGATAATGGATGAGCTTTATCTGTGTAGAATTGTTTTAAGACCTTTTCTTTATAAGTTGATTGATGAATATGAATTCCACTTGATAAATGCTCGATCTACAAGCTGAGACAAAACTTAGTTTTACCAAGATCTTTCATTTTAAATTCTTTCTTTAGTTAATCTACTACTTTTGAAAGTTCTTCAGGATTCCCAGTAATGTTTAAATCATCAACATATACAACAATTATAACAAATGTGGATCCAACTTTCATGATGAAAACACATGGACAAATTCGATCATTCTTATAACCTTCTTTAGATAAATACTCACTAAGAAGGTTATACCACATTCGTCCAAATTGCTTTAGTTTCCATAGAAAGATCTTTATATATTTATTGAATAAATTCTTTGAGAATTTTAGTTGGATGCCGTAGACATCTATAATCCTTATGGGTTTTTCATATAAATATCACTATCAAAAGATCCATATAAGTAGGTTGTTATTACATCCATTAGATGTATTTTAAGTTTTTCTTGGACTGCTAGGCCCATGAGATATCGAAATGTAATTGCATCCACCTTAGGAGAATATGTCTCCTCGTAATCAATACATGATCTTTTGTAAAACCTTATGCAACAAGTTGTGCTTTATATCTTACGGCTTCATTATTCTCATTACGTTTTCACACAAAAATCCATGTATACCCTATAGGGTTCATACCTTTAGGTATTTGGACTACAGGTCTGAAAGCATTACGTTTTGCAAGTGAGTCTAACTCTGCGTGGATTGTGTCTTTCTAGTTTTGCCAGTCATGTCTTTTATGACATTTTTCAATAGATTTACGCAAGATCCTCGCTTTCATTCAAAACATCAAGCGCTACTGTATATGCAAATATATCATCAACTACTTTTTCATTTTTATTCCATCTCATCCCCACAGTGACATAACTAATTGAGATTTCTTCATTATTTTTAGGTATATCTACCTCTTTCAAGGTTTCATTATTAGTTATACCACTGATCTCTTCAGGAATATCTACCTCCTCCATTTGGACATGCTTATTAGTTGCTCATTTTCCTTTTTGAGGATTTTTATCTTTGGAACCAATTGGTTTACCATGCTTCAAGCGTGCCTTAGATTCATTTGCAACGAGTTGTCCTTCAAGGACTTCAATATGAGCTGGAGCATTGACAATTGGTATATGTGATTTATTCATAGCACAATTCAAGCATATCATGCATCATTATTCTTGATTTCTAAACATGCATAACATGTATATTCGTGGCACATCAATTAAATAAAAGCATGCATATTTAAAACATATAGTCAATCATTCAACTTCAAAACATCATTACACATGCAAAACTTATTCAAATTAAAATAAAGAAGTAAAAGTTAGAAATCACTTCCACCTTAAATACATTTCTTCTGCACACCTCTGAAATCCAGCAGAGTTCCATTACTTCAAAGCTTCCAAACACTCAAGAACTCTCAAGAACACTCAAGAACAGTTCAAGATTATTCAAGAATTGAGGGGATTGCCAAGAAGAAGGCTAGAGAGAGTCAAGAGGGACTAGTATGCTCTTGACTTGGGATGAAAACAATGTGAGCACTAGGGGTCCTTTATATAGAGTTTAAGATGGCATAGATTGGTAAGTTTTTGGTGTTCTCCTTGTAGAAAACTTGCTAATAATTCAAAATTTCGTGCCCCCCAAGCATAGGAAAATAGCAAGTGTGTTTGAGAATTTTTTTTGGAATTTAGAAACCAAATTTTTGAATTTTTGCGATTTTTTTTGAATTTTTTATCAAATATTTCGTGATTTTTTGGATTTATTTTCCGAGCCTCGAATCTGGATCGTTGATGATCTTCGATTGTAGCACTCAGATCACGGTTATGATTTACGAAATCGCTATGGGTCGTCGGATCGTCATCAAATGCATCAACGGTTTGCGATCAACAAAACGTATCTGATCTGAACCATTGGATCTTCGTCGAGCGCAACAAACGTTTCGCGATCGACTGAGCGCCTTAGATCTGGACCGTCGATGATCCTTGATCGAGTTGTGCAGATCTCGTTCGCGATCAACGAAACTATTCTAGACCGTCCGATCTTCCTCGATTGCTGTACGGTCACGATTAACGAATGTGCATTTGATCTGGATCGTTTGATGAACCTCAAGTGAAGCATTAGTTCGCGATCGATTGAAGATGTCTCAAATCCGAGCAATCAGATCGTTCGCGATCGATTGAAGCATCGGTTCGTGATCTCCGAACCCGCCTGCGTCGTGAGCCGTTGGATCTGATGGATCGATCGTGGGCTGTTGGATCATGTTGATCCGGTGCATCCAGGTGTCCGTGTGGGTTTTGATCTCATCCATTGGATGGGGCAAATCATTTTTGGACTGTTAGATTTCAATGATTCAGTGCATCCGATCATTTGGTGTGGGCCTGATCTTGACCGTTGGATCATAAATCGTGTGGATCACGTATTTCTGGCCGTTGGATGCTGTTTGTAATTACCAAAATTGCTTTCTAAGGTTGATATTATCCAAAATTTGCCAATTTTACACTTTCTAATTTATGTAAACATAGTTTATTGCACATGTCTTTCCATTTTATTAATTTTCTAATATTCCCTCCTTGATATTTCTTTAATATTGTATTTATTAGATATATTTCTATTTTTTAATATTTTTAATGCCAACAATTTAATAATCTACATTTTTTCATTTCTTTATTTTCAAATATTTTTATTTATATTTATGTCATATAATTATTTTCAGATAATTATTCATGTGATTATAACTTAATACTTATATAATGTTATATTTATTTTAGATAAATACATGCATACTACATTTTTATTCAATTATGTAAATTTTTCTATATACATATCCCTATAATATGTAGTATTTAACACACATATTATTCAAAAAATAATCATAAATTCGTACGAACACTGCCATGTTATTATCAATTTTGTCTCACTATCACTACCACAGAAGCCTAGTCATCGCAACCAACCCATAATTAAGCCCTTTAAATTTCATAATTAATTCTACTTAATTTGAAATTTTCATTTAAATATCAAATTAAGGCTTCATTTGCACCCATAAATTTCTTAGAATTTTCAAAGTTGATTCACTTTACATATTTCACTTTAATTTCATTAAACTTATTTATCTTTAATTATTTGACAAAATTTTGGATTATGATAGATTCTGCTAAACCATTTTGTGTATGAGCATAAGCAACTAGATGTTTAACAATAATCCTAACTGACATGCAATAATCATTGAAAGCTTGAGATGTAAACTCACTAGCATCATCAAGACGTATTTTCTTGATCGGATAGTCTGAAAATTAAGCTCTTAACCATATTATTTGAGCAAGTAATCTCGTAATTGCTCGGTTACAAGTTGATAATAAAGACAAGTGCGATCATCTTGTAGATGCATCAATTAAAACTATAAATTATCTAAACGGTCCACATGGTGGGTGAATAGGCCCACATATATCACCTTGTATATGTTCCAAAAATGTAGGAGACTCAATTCCAACTTTAGTTAGTGATGGTCTAATAATAAGCTTTCCTTGAGAGCATGCAGTGCATAAGAATTCATTGGAGTTAAGAATGTTCTGGTTCTTAAGTAAATGTCCATATGAATTCTCAATGATTTTTCACATCATTATAAAACCAGGATGTCCTAGCTAGTCATGCCAAATATTAAAAATATTTACATCAGCAATGTAACACCCCAAATTCCTGAGATCTTATTTGGATTTAACCACAAGGTAGGTCCGGGCTGGTATTACTTTACAAGTAACACACACTTGACTTTATAGTTCTTTTATCCCAAGTCCTATTGAAATTCAAGAGTACTCAACCCAATTAAATAAATGTAATTCAACAAGACAAATCAACAAGATATAGAAGAAATCTTTAACATTCTTTAATTATTGAAATAAATAGGAAATAGTACATAACTCAAATAAAACTATTATAGTAGAAGTCTTTAATTCGAAATGTAGCGGACTATCAAAATTGGGCTGAATGCCCTTACATTCAATTATAGAAACTTTCTAAAATTTAAAACCTACCTAATATCAAAGTCTTCATGTGATTCAAATCCCTAAAAAATAAAAGAGGAAAGGTGAGCACAAAATCCAGTGGATCTTTTCAAACAACCAATTTACTAATTTAGGTCAACAATACATTCAAATTCAAACACCTGTAAATCATTAGGCGTTTCAAACAATATCTTGTTTATAGTTGTAAATTTTACTGAAAGGGTTTCAAGGCCCTTGATGTTCTTTATCAAAATACCTCCCTTGAGTAGAAAGATATTCCTTATGCCAAGTCTCATTAGACTTAAGGCCTAACCCATATCTCAAGTATTTTGGGACATTACCCATGTGAACTAATTACATGTAAAGAACACCCACAATGACCCTTATGTTCACTTTGATAGTACATAGTTCTTAATCTCAACATTTTTGATTAAATCTCATACTACGAATCATAAATAAAATAATTTCAACATGTTTAACACCTAAACATTCAAAGCATGAAAACAAACACATAGTATGCATCCTACTTTAAAATAAACCTAAACATGCACAATCTAAGCACTGCATGGTTTCATGATCAACAAACATGACATACATCCAAATCTGAAATTTAAATCATGTTCTTCAAACCCAAATATGGATATTAAACTAAAATCAAGCATACATGAACATGGTATTAAGCTAAACAAGTAAAATGGAGATTTTAGAAGTCACTTCCACGTTAATTTAAAGATCATTGAAATTCTAGTAAAGTTTCCCCTTCTTCCCAATGTTTAGCACTCAAAAAATACTCGAAATCCTCAATCAAACACCAAAGCACTCAAGAATAGTTCAAGATTACTCAAGAACTAAGAGGTTTACTAAGAAAAGGGCTAGAGAAAGTCAAGAGGGACTAGTATGATTTTGCTTTGAGATAAGGAAGAATAAGAGCATAGGGGGGGGGGTCTACATAGGGTTTTATGTGGACAAGGTAGACGATTTGGGCAGCTCACAAGGAGAATCGTTCCATACAAAAGAGGGGACGGTTTGCATGGTTTCAAGTGTATCATTCCAATTCCTTAAGGTGAGCACGGTTTGAACAAGTTGACAAGATCTGGTTTCCAATTCTTAGTGTAAACCCAAGATATGATCCTCCTTTGATTCCCTATTTATGTGTGAGCACAAAAAGGATTTACAACACTTGCCAATTCAGTTTGGACATCCAAATGTGATTAGATTTTGTGCTCATAGAAATTTCTTAGTTGGTTTCATTGTTTGGGCATCAAGCTAAGAGAGCATGGAAACCTTTTCATTTGTGGCGTCATGGGAGTATGTACACCAGGTTCCATAGTCTTGATTTGTTTCCAAGGTTGAGGTGTGAGCATCAGCGAGTAAATCAAGTCAATTTATGTGTAAGGAAACTTTTATAAGTGTGACTGATTCCCTAGTGGCGTTAAGATATGGATAGGCATAGCAATCTTCCTCTTCTTAGGTTCTCTTTTTGGTGCCAATTTAAGTGGGATATTGTGAGCAAATGATCTTCATTAGCTGATAGCTTTTCTATTGTTGGATGCCTAGTGAAATCAACAAGTTTCCTCTCTTTTTGTGAGTGTTTATCAAGTAAGGGCAAGTTACACAATGTGCATGATCTATTCTTGGTGCCATGGAGAGATGTAACACCCCGCAACTTGGTGATCATGCCACGTTGTGAGTACTTATAAAATGAAATAAAATAGGAGATTGACAATTAATATTAGAAAAAAATAATAAAATAAAATATTAATACATATAATTTTATGGCAATGAAATGAGTAGATTACAAAATAAAATGATATTATTAATACATGAACATATAATAAGGTTTACATATATAAAGTGAGTAGTATATATATCAAAGAGATTAATCTATACATGTATATATATAATTTCATAAATTCATAATAAGGTTAAATGAATAATAATGTAAATTTATAAACTTATGATAGGGATTAAACAAATATCTATAGGAAAATAAGTACATGTTTAATAGAACTAGTAACATGAATAATGGGATTTCTATATTAACATGTATATATATATATATATATAACCTTATAATAAAGATTGAATAACTTGGGTGGTTAAAAAAAAAAAAAATTTGTGGAAATTGCTGGAAACCGAAGTAGAGAAGAGAAAACCAAAATTTTCTGGTTCTGGTTCGGCTGAAAGAAAAATAGAGAAAGAAATGAAGGAACACGAACAAGAAGATAGGGGAAAATCTGGTTTGTTTGGTGAGGTTGGTGCATTTGGCTAGGAGATAGAAGAACACCTGCAGCATCTTTCATTTTGGGTTCTCGGGGAAGCTGACCGGGCATCACAAAACAGAGGAACGGCAGCATAGCAACGCAGTTAGCTGTTGCTGCTGCTGTTACCGAATGAAGAAGAAGAAAATCGAAGGAGGAAAAATGAAGTTGGGGGCAGTCGGTTGCTGCAGACCATGAAGAAGAACAAAACGAAGGGGAAGTTACTGCGTGGCACCACGAACAGAGAAAGAGAGAACAGAGGAATGTAGCAGCTGTTTGTGGTTGTCAAAACAGAGAACCTTACATGAAGCAGAAACTAGAGAGTTTTGGTCGTTGTGCTTCTAGCCGAGAGACACTAATAGAGGAGAGGAGAGCATGGTTGGTTTGTTGCAGCTGCTGGCCATTGCAGCTGCTGCCGCTGCTGCTACCGTGGACTGGAGGAACGATGAAGACGAAGAAGAACCAGAAATGGTATGTGCGTTATACTCTATTTTGGGACGGCTGGCAAGACAAGGAACGAAGAAGAAACAAAACGCAAAGAGGAAATCCAGCAAGTGTTGCTAGTTGTTGCAGCTACTGCCGGACGGAGAAGAGAAGAATGGCTGCTGGATGTTGATGCTGCCGATCATGAGGAGCTGCTGGTGTTGGCTTTGGTGCAACAGTTAGACGAAGGGGACGAAACAGAGGGACGGAGGCAAAGCAGAGTAGCTTGCTGCTACTGCTGCTGCTGGTGCCGCCGAACAAGAAGAAGAAGATGAGGCGAGGGGATGTGAGGTGTTGTAGATGGTGAATGCAGTTGCCGCTGCTGCTGGTTGGCGTTGCTGGGATGAAATGGAGGAATTTCAGCTACCGGTTGTGAATCAGAGAACAGAGGAGTCGTGGTATTGTTGGTTTGGGTGGTGCTATTGAAACTGCTGTTATGGTGGGTGTGTTGCAGTTTCAGACGTGATATATGTGTGTGTCGGATTTTGGAGTTTGCTGGTTCAGCTTGGTTGAGGGTTGTTGATTGCTGGTTGTTGTGGTGTACGGATCAGGGAAGAAGATGAAGCTCAAGGCGGAACTTAAAGTTTCGAACGGGGAAGACGCATTTTAGAAGCCGCTACCGTTGTTGCTCTTGCTCACGCGACGAAGGCAACGAACAATGTCGAGTTGCAGATGCGCATAGGAAAAGTATATTTTGAAAATTTTAAATTTTAGTATGAAATTTAATTTTAGTTGATTATAGATGGAATATAGAAAATAATAAAAATCTTTTATTCAAATAGAAATTTATTAGATCGATTTCGAAAATTAGTTTAGAACATTTAATTAATAATTTAAATTAAATAAATTTAAATTTAGATAAATTGTTAATGATTTAACATAAGGATTAATCAATTTAATAAAATAAAATTAATTAATCTTTTAAATTAGGATTGAAAAAAAATCTAAACACTAAAACTAAACAAAGGTCATTTAGAAGTCTTATTTTATTCGTAATTATATTCATTATGATATTACTAAATTATTTAACTTTCAAAGATAAAGTTATTAGAAGTCAAAAACTACAAAAAGACTTGTAAGTAAATTATTAAAATTGTAAATTCAAACTGAGGAAATTTAGAGAACTTAAAAGTATTTCAATTAGACTGTACAAAGTTCTAGAATGTTAGAATCACTTTAACTAGTTGAAAAATTAATATGTAAACTCCATAATTATCTTAGAAATCATTTAAGCTTAAGAGTAATTCTATTAAATGTTAAATTTCAGATTTATATATTATAGCGTATCGAGGATCTTGAAGGGAAGCAACACAGCCTTGAAGATCTGCGGAATCAGGTGGGCGTGACTTCTTTGCTCATCTATATTATATAGATTTAAGATTCAAAGCATTTGTGTGAATAGTTCTAGGTTATTAGAATTTTATTAGAAAATTGATTGAAATTGTTTGGCTTGTGTGAATGATGTGTGATGTATGATGAATTATTTAATCCATGCATAATTAGTTTATGACATGATCTTGCAATTAGATTTACTCAAATATGACATGCACAACTAGGAGCATATGCATCTAGATCTTATTGTTTACTCATGCATCTTATCATGTTAACTTGCATGCATAGTTGAATTATTTTTCTAGTGTATGGTGTGATACTTGATGTGATTGAGATTGTTTGTAAAACTAAAATAAGACGATGGTTTATTAAGAATCCACGTACCGATACGATTGACGAGCCTAAAGCGGATCGAGGTGGCATCTCCTATATGTCACTGCTTGAGATTGTCGAGCTACAATGTGAATCGTAGGTATTCTCGCCCGGAGCTGACTGTGACAGCTCAGAGTCTTTGGGAGATGGTATGATGCCTGGGTAAGTACGCTCTCTTAGGCTATGATGTGAGTGTCAATTGATTTTAGATAGTTATTGGAACCCTCTAAGATTAGATTGGATCACAGGGAATACTGAGAGGTATCTCAACCCTCTTTCGGTCTTAGACTTCGACAAAAACTAAATGAATTTTTGAAACGCCTAATGTTTGAAAGTGTTTGTAATGTTTTGGATTGGGTCTGTATAATGCACGTGATGTGTAGGAACAATCCACTGAGCTTTCGAGCTCATTCTCATTCTATTTTTTAGGGATAATTGGGCGTAGTACACAGCAATCTACGTTAGAAGACTCACACTTTGATTGGACACCTCATGGGGAGGTCGTCCGGGATAGGTGACTTGGAGGTCATGTTTTATGTATTTTACTGGATTGTTTTAATGTATTTACATTGATTTAACTTTGGTTGTTTTATCTTTAAATGGTTTTCCTTGTTTAACGATTTTGGCATGAATGAGTAGTTTTAAAGTATTTTCCGTTGCATTATTGATGACTCATATTAATGAACCCGGTGAAGGTCTCAAGTAATTATTTTAATTCTTTTGTTTTGTATGAGAAATTATCCAGAGATTAACTTGAGAACAAATCGTTATAAACTTGATTTTGAAGAAAAAGATCTTGATAGAACAAAATTTTCAAGTAGCATCTTGATTTTCATCGGGCGATGATCCACACGTGAACGGAGGTCCGGTTGAAAATTAGGGTGTTACAAGAGAGCAAGTGGAAACTTTTCATTCTTGGTTGTCCTCTTGGTGTGCACAAAACCAACCTGATTGTTCATAGAATCTTCATGATTTTGGCATGTTTCCTCATTGAGACAAGAGATTAAAATGGTGGAGGCTAGGGTTACTTGCTTAAGGGAACGTTCTAGTGTGCATGGGCAACGTGCTATACATTATCACTCATGGTGGCAAAAATGATCATCCTTAGGGTTTCTTGTTTTGTGGACATTTTTGGTGTGTGGAGCATGGTGCACATGATCACGCATGGTGGCACACATGATCATGTCATGCTAGCATCATTACCCATGTGACTTGCACATGCTTAAGGGTACTTATACATTTTTTTGGGTCCACATGAATTTAAAATAATTTCATATTTCATGTTTGGCTAAGGTTTTAGGCTCTTGGCACATGTTTTTGGGTTCACATGAAATCAATAAAAATTTATAACTTTCATTTGGCTAAGGTTCTCTCCATTTTCTTTCCTAATTTAGATTCCACTAAAGCATATTAGGCAATGAACCCTTAATTGGCCAAATGAAATAAATTTCGGATGCCTAGATCAGTTGGGTGATTTGTTTCATTTCATTTCACTTCATTTCATCTCTGTTCCTAAATTTTCATCCCCTGAGGGGTTTTTGAGCAATTAAACTGGCTAATTGATCCTTTAAAATGAATTGGCCTCATTTATCCTTATAATTTGATCATTTTATTTCAGTTCGTATAAAATTTTCAAGCTATTACAACCTACCCTCCATAAAAAAATTTTATCTTCGAAGTTTGTACATATTCAGGGGTTCCTAGTGAACAAGTGTGGGTACTTGGTCTTTATTTCGCTCTCCAACTCTCAGATAGTTTCTTCCATTCCATGATGCTTCCCTAGTACCTTAACTAAGGGAATGTCCTTAGTTCTTAGGTTCTGGACCTTGTGATCATGGATTTTGGCAGTTGCTTCCTCGTACACAGCGTGATCCTCGGTGTTTACTTCCTCCAAGTGGATAATGTGAGAGGGATCTAGTTCATACTTTCTTAGCATTGATACGTGAAATACATTGTGAGCTGAGGTCATCTAATTTGGTAGATCCAACTTGTAAGCACATTCTCCGATTCTTTTAAGTATCTCAAAGGGTCTAACAAGTCAAGGTGATAGTTTCCACTTAAATTTGAACCTCTTGATACCCTTATGAGGATTTATTGTAACACCCCAAAGTTTTCAAACGCACACAACTCGAAAATAAATTTTTAAAAATTATGAAATAAATATAAAAATGTGTGAAAACATGTTTTAAATGACAATTATATGGTATGGTATGGAAAGAAAATAAATTTAGATGTTTGAAAATGGGAAAGATGCTGGAAAAACATGGAAAAAACATGCTTCCATGCTGGTGACCGCGGTCACCAAATAATGACCGCAGTATTCAGTGGAAAATCTCAAAAAAAGCTAGGTCACCGTGGTGACCGTAGTCCGTAAAGTGCTGACCACGGTTATTACGCAAAATTTAAACAGTTTTGAGCCCTAAATTCGTCATTTCACGCACAGAATTTTTCGAGTTGATCCAGAGTTCCAGAGAGGTGATCCAGAGCTGATTCAAGGAGGACTTAAAGGTCTAAGGTAGGAATCTGAACCTCTTAATCGTTTAAGTTTCAAGTCTGTTGATTCATTCAGATTCCGTATCAAAAACTAGGGTTTTGAGGATTTGGATTGTACAAAATGATCTGAAACCTTACGAGCTCGGATCTTCTTTCTAAACTGACAAATTATCCATCTAGAACTGAATTCTGAAAGTTTTGACTGTTCATTTGCAGTTTTAGACGAATCTAGAGGAAAGTTGCCTGTCTGGAGGATTTTTGGAGGGTGCAAATCGCTTGATAGGTAATAAAACCCAATCTATTCCTCTTTTGAAGTTGTAATCAGTTCTAAATGTGTTCTATTCTTAGTTTGGAACGCGTTGACTATAATTTCATATTTTTGTGAGGAGAAATGGAAATTTGGATTTTCTAGTTATTTATTGAAGGGGGATTGTTGAGGATTTGGACTGAATGATGAGATTTAATCATTTCAGCCTGTGGATTTCGAGTGTGATCCTCACGAGTAGGCGCAAGGGTCATTCCTTGATATCAGATGGGCAAGATTCTCTTGCTCACTAGTATTATGTAGGCTTGAGGTTCAAGGCATGATGTTTGTGTAGCCTAGGGTGTTAGATGCATGCTAGGGTGTGTAGCATGTTTGGATGCTTTGATTGATGATTGAGCATGATGTCTGGTTATATGCTTTCATTATTTGCTTGAATATGCAGCATAATGTCTGGTTATTTATGTCATTTGCTATATGATTTAGACATCTTGAATGCTGATTGGGTATGGAATGAAACCTGTTGTAACTAAAGAAGATTAAATTAAGATTTAAAATCAACGTACTGGAGTGATGGTAGGTATTTGTCGATGACTGATGGACGTGGCCAAATTTGCCGCACGACATCTTCCAGATCCCATCGTTGGTGTTCTTAATGAAGCCTCTTGCGAAGGCTGAGAGTTTCTTCGAACGGGCGAGCATTGGCCGTACACCATTGCGCCTATTCTTGGACGACATGACAGGTCATGAACGATATCGTAGCTCGAGGCGGTACTGCTAGGATCGATCTTTTGTCACCAGAGGAACATCGGGAGTATGGCTCTTTCGGTCTTAGGATACAACCAAACAAATAATTGTGTGAAACGATTAATGTAATGAAAGTGTGTGCATGTTTTGGATTTTTGGTTTATATAATGCTAGTGATGTGTAGAGATGATCCACTGGGCTCTTGAGCTCACCCCATTTTCTTTTACAGGTACTCGCGGAGGTGGAGTACCCTACTTGACTGTGGATACAGGGTTGGTTTGGTGATCTCGCTGGGAGATCACTGATGGACTTGTTTTTTTTTAGTTTTGTTTTAATTTCACTGATCATGTATATGTTTTGAACAGGCCATGTGGCCGAATATTTCTTTTTGGAAACTGTTGAGCATTTTAAAATGTTATTGGGACTTTGGGCTCGGTGAGCCTATTTTTGATCGCAGTTTTGAGATGACTTTTGCGATGTTACTTTCAGAGACTATTATCATGTATATGATAGTTTTACTTGAGCCCTGACAGATGGGTTGATGTTTTGATGGTTTCCGCTGCAGAAATTTGCTTTACATTATAGATATTTATTGTGAAAAATCCGGTGAAGTATTTAAAACTATTTTCTGAGTTATGATATTCATCGATAAACATGGTAGCATGTTTATCAGGCTTGATATAGTTTTCTCATTTGATGAAAATTGAGACTTGGGTTTAGCGTGTAGAAAGAGGTTGACAACCCCGGGTTCCCGGCGGATTAGACCCACAGAAAGATGAAAAGTCCTGTGTACACAGCAGAGAGCTGAAGGGAGCGCTAGTAGATGCGCTGGCCCACATGATGCATGCATGAGGACTTGGGTTTCGGTCCGGGGGTTCGGGGTTGTCATAGTTGTGGTATCAGAGCCAGGTTGTAGTTCATTGGGCACATATGTTGTTTGATACCCCAGGATGGTATCATAGCGCTGTTAGTAGCTCGCTGGGAAAGAGTACAGTCCAATGTGGACTTGGTTTTTCATTGGAAATGGTCACCGGATTTTGTTTTTCACTGGAAATGAATTTGTACTGGATTTGAAATGTTTTCTTTATGGTAAAGTGAGTGAGAGGTCATCTACTAGTGATTAGATGACTATGTGGCTAGAAGTCTAGAAGAGAATTGGATGATACCAACGTGCTTTAGTTACCAGTCGCAGGTGGACAAGAGTACATGTAGTAGCCCTATAGGTGGAAGCTTTGCTCCCTGTGAGTGATGCGCTATGTGGAAATTGTCCGAGACTTGGGACCGATGGTATCACATAGGAAAAAATGTACGTAGTGTTGAAACACTAGGTCTAGGTAAAGACCGGGGGTGTGCTTGCTGGCATAGTGGATCATACATTAAAAGCTTTAGGGCATAAAATAGAGACGGATAATGTGAAAATGCACACTTGATTGGTCATGACACAGTTCAGAAGGATCCTGTATCACAGATCTCT
>JAJIYU010004886.1:0-23333 GCA_030144865.1 Tinospora cordifolia
TCGATCAATTAATTTAGATATGTCTATATTCTGATTATTCAATTATTAAACCTCCCTCCCGAGTTAATTCAATAATCTAAAATTAATTTATAGGTGGTCAATCAATAAAAAGCATTAAGAACACATAATATAAAACAATATCTCAAAATAGATTAATCAAAATAAAAATCAAAAGGTTTTTATAATCTAAATTACATCCTAGAAATAAAAATACTTAGCCGAACATATTTAAGAAAGTACCAAATAAAGAAAGTCAAAAAGGCATGCAAATATACTTGAGAAAATCTGTGGTCTCACTGACCAGAAGATGAATATTCCCCAGAGGCTCTCATAACACTTTCAAAGAACGAAGCCTTCATTCTTAATACATTTCCTTCATACTGTGGCATCTCAAATCTGCCTCATGCGAAAGTTCAGGTATTTCTCTCTCGTTACCACCATCCGATTGAGCTAACAGTGCTTATTGACACAGGTGCATCAGCCACTTTAATGCATCCCTCTGCTCTGCCTACTGAATATTGGAAACCTTACAACCAATCTTTCAATACTGCGGGCACAAATCAACTGGTGATCACCTTAATCAGCAAGCCAGTCAAGATTAAGCTCCATCCTCTTCTCACTTTCAAGCTGTAACATCCCAACCCCCGTATCTTTAAGCAGTGTACATTGCCACCGTTCTCTTAACAGTGGACTTAACAAAACGATGGGTCGGGCTGGTGCTACATTACAAGCGATACACACTTGTTCTTTTCTTTTCAATATCTCATGCCTTTATATAAAATTCAAGAATACAAAACTTTTAATAAAATCAAGACAAATTAAAAGAGATAAAGAAATTCAAACTATTTATTCATAATAGAAATTGAGAGTTTCAAAATACTTTTCAGTAGAAAAACATAAAAAAAACTATGGGCAACATGCCCTTAAATTTTAAAAATAATAATAATAAGGCAAAAACTTGCAAAAAGACCTATCTATGTTCAACTGTTTCATAGATTTCATGTTCCTGAAAAATAAGATAGGAAGGAGTGAGCACATAGCCCAATAGATCATTTTCAAACAACCATCTTTCATGTTCAAACTCATAACACAATCATAATTCAAACACTTGCAATCATTAGGTGTTCAAAGCAACAATTTGTTTAAGTCGAGTCTCAGACCAAGAGGGTTTTTAAGCCCTTGATGTTCTTAACAAAGTACTTCCTTAGGAGTGAAATATAGCTCTTCTTAGCCAATTTCATTGGACTTTTGGACTTTAAGGAAACTTACCCACCAACCAAGTACTTTGGTCTTAAAACCATATGAACTAATCATATGAAAAGAACATCCATAGTGTCGACATGACCACTATGATGGTACGTGGTTATTATCTCCGTCATCTTTGATTAATTCTCACATCATGATCTCATAAATTAAACTTCAAAATATGACATCAAACTAAAATTCAGAATATACACAGTCAATTCATGATACACTCATAAAACATGTATCATACTTTAATTTAAAAGCCTAAGCATGATACTAACATAGTATGGATGATATGATTGCTCAAACATGAATCAAAACTGAAATACTGAAATAAACATTTAAAATTCTAGAACTGAAGTTAAAAATCTTTGATTTCAGTGAAAAACACACAACAATGATCATGCCATGAATTTAAATAAGAAAAGAAGGGTGTTCTAGAAATCACTTCCACCTTGTGACGCTTTCTTCCAGAATTTCGGCAGCAATTCCCCCACGTACTAGTGCCCACGAAGATCGCCCAACTTAATTCTCCAAATTTGAGAGAAGAACTTCACACACACAAGAAGGAAAGTTGGGAGGTGCCAAGAAGAAGGCTTTGAGAAAACAAGAGGAGCATTCAACTCTTATTCTTTGGAATGAATGAAATTGGGGGCCTAGGAGAGTTTATATAGATTTTTCAAGGGAAGAAAATAGAAAGTTTTGTTTCCTTTTATGAATAAAACACTCTAATTCTACCAAATTTCGTAGTTTCTAATTTTTGGAGCAAAAAAAGTATTTTTTAGAATTTTTTTGGATTTTAGAAATATTTTTCGAAATTAGAAACTATTTTTTTGGATTTTATTTCGTATTTTTTGTAATTTTAACGTATTTTTCGTAATTTATAATTTGGCTTAATTTTGGGTCCTCAGATTTTTCTCGAGACATGCATTCATATCTAATCATCACCGTTCGATTAATCTCAGATAAATCAACAAGATTCGGATTTTTTATCACAGCCGTTGGATTTCCTCGAGCGCATCAACGATCGTGATCTTAATCAGAACGACTTCAATTTGGATCGTCCGATGATCCTCGAGCGCATCAACGTTCGTGATTATATAACATGGCTTTGATCTGGTCCATCCGATGGTTCTCAAGCGCAGCATTGTTCACGATCTGTCAACGCGGCTTCGATCTCGACTGTTGATGATCCTCGATCATAGTGTGCGGTCCGATTTTGCGATCAACGAAATTCTTTCTGGCCGTTTGATATTCTTCGAGTTACGCATGCAAATTTTTGGCTGTTCGATGTGGTTGATTCGGTGCTCTCGTGCATACGTGCAGACTTAATCTTGGCCGTAGGATGCTAATCCAGATTCCAGATCTACGGTTCACAACATTTTGAGTTTGTTTTTTATTTTTCAACCCTATTTCTTGCTTTCTTTTCGGATTTTTTTCCACATCTCGACCCCAATTGACTTTCTTATCCTAATTTCATCAAAAATTGCACATATCCTTGTGTTTTTGACCATGATATCCCATTTTATACATTATTTTCATATATTTTCTTTCAAAAATCCACTAAATTGATTTTTATTTCTCATTTGGGTCAACTATGGCTTGCCAAAATTCTCATTCATCAATTCTGTCTAATTTTCTAAGTAAAAATAAAAATTTCATATAAAATTTTCAAGATATTACACAAGCATCGCATTCTTGGCGCTCCAACTCTGTCCAAGCCCTTCATCATTCGCTACGACATTATTTAGCAAATCAAACACCTGACCTTAACTCCTCACGGTCTAAAGACAAAATCTATTTTTGTCCTATGGGTGGCTACAATCTCTCCTAATTTGGAAGTCTTTGAAGATGATCCTCAGTCGGCTTGCAGCATTACAACAAAAACTTGTCTAAGATTGTTGTGTAGAGAGCCATTCTGAATTCCTCTTCAAATGTTCTCACCCGCTATGGTCAAACCCAGATTTCTTCATCAAACTACCTTTCAAGTTTAATAAAGATATCAATCCCACTAAGGCAACACATCATGGTATGCCTCCTTCTCAGCTTACTTTGGCTATTCAAGAGTTACAACAATTGGAAGAAGGCCTCATTGAACCCACTACATCTCCATGGGCTTGTGAAGCTTTCTATGACAACAAAAGATCTGAACAAGTTAGAGGTAAACTTCGCCTGGTAATCAATTACCAGCCACTAAATTTTTCTTGGTATATGACAAGTTTCCATTACCAAGGCCAGAGACACTATTCCAACATCTCTCAGAAGCCAAGATTTTTTCAAAGTTTGATTGTAAATCACGATTTTGGCAATTGGGAATTGACCCAGTCGATAGGCCAAAAATGGCTTTTGTCATCCCTGGACATCACTACCAGTGGACAGTCATGCCTTTCGGTCTCAAGATAGCCCCTTCCATTTTTCAACGGGCCATGAATACTATCTTCTTGCTAATCCAACAACAATCATTAATTTGCATTGATGATATCTTGTTGTTTTCCAGCAATATCACAGAGCATATTGAGTTGCTTAACAGATTTCATGCGATTTGTGTTTCAAAGGGGTTAATGCTTTATACTAAGAAGATGCAACTTTTCAAGGCTCAAGTTGATTTTCTTGGTATGACTATTGTTGATGGGCACTTGGCCCTCCAGCCTCATGTCGCTCTCAAGCTATTGGAATTTCCAGATGTTCTTCCAGACAAAACTACTATCCAGCAGTTTTTGGGCCTGGTAAATTATATGGGAATTTTCATTAAACATCTCTCTTGGTATTAGCAAGCTATCCTCATTACTAAAAAAGGACGCACCTCCATGGACGGATGAACATACCAAAGCCATCCAAAGTCTGAAGCTGCTATTCAGACTTTGCCTCCTCTCAAGATTCATGGTTCTGGCTTACGCATATTACAAACTAATACTAGTGACGAGCATTGGGGAGCAGTTTTACTTGAAGAATTCCCCGATGGAACCAGGCATATTTGTGGATATAAGAGTAGTACTTTTAAGCCTTCTGAGGTTCATTATCACTCTACTTTCAAAGAAATTCTTGCAGTAAAATGAGGCATCAAGAAATTTCAATTTCATCTTGTGGGATTTTAGTTCCTTATTGAAATGGACATGTCCAATTTTTCAAAGATGCTTCAGTTCAAACAAAAGGTCCTTCCGAACTCTCAACTCCTCAGATGGGCAAACTGGTTTTCTCAGTATAATTTCAGGTTGAAACATATTCTTGGCAAAAATAATGTCCTTGCTGATTTTTTGTCCAGGCAACCTACACAACATTTCATTGGAGTAATTGGCTCCTCTTCTTCGAACCCTGATCCTTCTGATGGATCAGATCCCTTTGATATCATGAGTTTTTTTACTCTCTCTTCCTGTCGAAATCAGAGAAAATATTTATTGGAAGATCCCCAGCCAACCCACCATTGATGGACATCTCAAAGTCCTTACCCGGAAACACGGCCTGTTTTTTGGCCATGTCCCACACCTAACAAAACCCTATTTATTTCCATTCTGGATCCTTAATTTTTATTTTTTCCCTAAAGAAGCCTATTGTTACTTAATGCATATCCTTCCATCATGGTGGATCGGCTTCAACTTTGATAAAAATGCTCTAACAGCTTATCTTTTCCAGATGAGCTTGGCCTCAGATACCTGCCATCCAGATCAAAATAGGTTCTATAAATTTATGCTCAAATTTGCGCCTCATATGGATTGGATACGTTTTATCCAAGGATGGCCTCGAAGATATTTAACCATTGCTTTCTTTGCCCCTGTGGCATCTAAGCACCGATACACTTGCATTGGAAATGATCCGATTGCTGCAGCAGAAGAAATCTGTAATTTTCAGATTCTTTAGGGATGCAGGCAGCTGCTCTATTTCGACACGCAAGCTTATTATCGGTCACCTCATACATTGCAAGATTTTTTGGTAGCATTGGATGCTTCGTATTGGCCACAGTTCCATCATTTCCAGCAGTTTCAGATAGATGTGATAAGATGGAATGAGACTACAGGGATTACTAATTGGCCTCATCTAACTCTACCATACGATGCCAGTCTACTTTACCGAAAAGCTGGCTTGAGTGAGGCAGAGAATCTCCTTTTTGAGATTTTGAATCAATTATTGACACAATTCCTCTCTAAACATCCAAATCATTTACGTGACCTCAACAGAAGCACATGCTCCATTATTTGGAGAGATTCCTCATCCTATGAGTCAGACAATTGACAAAGGTCTCATGGGCTCCGCAAAAAGACAAAAAAAAGGCATGAGGTGCGCAGACAAGATCACATGGCACCTACATGGCATGGCATCTCCCATAGTAAAAAGACAACAGTAAAGGAATAAGCTTTACTCTCAGCCACTCCTTTATGAAAATACTGTTAGGCTTGGTTCTCTATAAATAGAGGTTCTTTCCTCCATTGTAATCAATCGAGTTCTGGAAAGAAAAACCTCCTTGTTAATTATGTTTAATGTTTTCAAGTTTGTAGTCTAAGTCAAGTTTTCAATGCTTTCTTATCTTCATGTTTTCCCCTGGTGGTTGATTCTCATCCTTGTATGCATATTTCTTGTGATAATCATATGTTGCAGAGTATTTTGTTTTGTTGTTATCTGTGATTCTTCTTCTGAGTCAGAATCTTGTTAATATGCTAATCTGCGCACTTTGATATTTGGTATGAGAGCCATATGTTTAGTGCCATAGGTCACAATAACGATTGCCCCTATACCTTGTGTTTCTAGACATTTGTTTACTGTACCCAAACTTTCTGCAATATTACAGATGTTGAACTTTTCCACCATTGGAACTATCATTGTCTTCTACTCATTACCACCTCCTCGGCATCAACTACTTCCTTTTATACCTCATCACACGGTTTTTTCCCTTGCAGTCCTCTGTTCCCTAGTTCTCTGGACCAATAAGCAAAGTGATACTATTTTGTATAGTAAGTTTTGTCTAAAAACTAGAGCATTAGTCTTCTCTTAAAAAGTTAAATTTATTCCTGTTTCTAAGGTTGCATTTAGCCGTGTTAGCCGCAGGAAGGCATTTTAGGCATCCACAACAACACATGAACTACAAGAATCCGATTTACTTTTCAAGAGAAATATGGAAACTTCTTCTTCTTCTCTTGATGCTCAGTGTACTTCTGCCAAGATTGATGGTTTATATAAGGTTGAATACCTTCCTGATGCCCAAGGAGTTGTTCCTTTGACTGAGTTAGTACCCATCCTCCCTCAACATGTTTATTCACTCCCCTCTAAGTCTTTTCAGCAAAAGCTTAAAAGTCTATTCAAACGGTCTACCCCTCAGAGTCCTATTAAAGAATATGTCCACATCTCCAGTTTTAATGAACACCAAGTTCCAACTGACCAAGCTAAACACTTTTTCCCAATCTCACTTCCACCCCTTTTCTCTTCTTAGTGGCGCAAAGAGGGTTACAACCATTTACACTATGGAGCAGTCAAAATGTTTATTACCTTTCATGGTCATAAGTCCACTAAAGCAATCTCTTGCTTAGCCTTGTTGGACTCTCGCATGATACGGTACGTTGATGCCGTCATAGGCACCATTCAAACAGCTTTGAGTGGGTACAGTCTTTATCACTTTTTACCCGAATTTCATTGTTTCTCTCAGAGACCTTCATGCCCTCACAACACTCAGTCTCCAAGTGTAGCTTACAGGCACTCCCCAAATCCACTCAGCCTTGGCTGCTACTATACATTACCAAATTGCTTACAGGGTCCAAAATCATTCCATTGATGTTCCTTACAAAGGATCTACCATTGACGGGTTGATGCTAGATATCAGTTCCCAAGGAACAGTTTCTCATACTTTCCTCCCTCGATCTATTCCAATAGAACAGCTTCAAAACTTATTCCCCGAAAAATGGCTTACCAGTTATGAAGCAAAATTCCAAGTCAATGAGGTCCAACAATCCTCTCATGCAGTCCATCATAGACGAGCAGATGGCCTTGTCAAAACTATTTTTCTTGGACCATCCATTGTTCTACCAAGACCCTCATCAGCTAGAGTTCATTTTGTAGATTATGCGACGCCTGTTCTTACTCGACATCCCTCTCACATCTGGTGGGATGTGTGTGATTGCCCCAATTGTGCAGATGATGATTTTGATGTCCAGTATGACCTTCAATCATCTCCCAAAACCACAAAATCTTCTCAGCAGATTCTGCATGAACGATATGAGATGGGTGACCCTTGGGTCGGCTATATTGATTTTGGCCGTTACCAATATTATGTGCTACTTAGTCCTGATTCCGCACCCCAAGAAGACTACTTGTTATATCCAACATGGCCAACACATCCAAACCACCTCCAACTAACAGATCTAAAGACCCTTTTACTGGATGTCAACTCCAATACCAGGTCCAAAGCTCCAAGGTCGTTACTCCTAAAGGTCCTTCTTATACATACCTTACCGATGCTGAAGCTGTTTTGAACTGGCAATCTAATAATACTTTGTAGCAAAATGATCTTTTGCAAACCATTGCTCAAACACAACAATAGCTTCTTCAACAACAAGACTCTCAGGAGCAGCTTATTATGGACATTCAAGCTCGCTTAGAACAAGTCCATAAAGAATTGCTTTCTCTTGCTGAATCTCCTGCTTTTGTCACTCACCCAGCCTTGCATGGCCCCCTGGAACAAGAAAAACTCTCCCTCTAAAACCAACTTCGCGACCTTACCTCTTCTTCTGCTAATCCAGCCTATACACCCAATATTGTCTGTTCAACCTTTACTCCATCCCGCTTCTTTCCACCACTTTTTCCCCCCTCATATAAAACTCATAACCAAATTCAATCTTCCTACCACCAGCCACCCGTCCTTCTCTGCATTCCCGTCCTTTGTTATGACCTACCTGTACTTATTCTTCTCATCTATCCAATCAAGAAGACTTTTCACCTAGAAAAAAAAAGGAAAAGAAAAATTGATCATGGCTATTCCCCCATTCGAGCCTGATATCATTGCTTTTTCGAGACCATCCCATGTACCAAATATTTTTGAAAGATTGGTTGTAAGGCTTCCAATATTCAGTAGGCAGAGCAGAGGGATGCATTAAAGTGGCTGATGCACCTGTGTCAATAAGCATCATTAGCTCAATCGGATGGTGGTAAGGAGAGAGAAATACCTGAACTTTCGCATGAGGCAGATTTGTGATGCCACAGTATGAAGGAGATGTATTAAGAATGAAGGCTTCATTCTTTGAAAGCGCCATGAGAGCCTCTGGGGAATATTCATCTTCCAAAGAGAAGATGGATTCAACATCTGAAATCTCTATGTCAGTAAGACCAGAGATTTTTTCAATTATATTTGCCTACCTTTTTTATTTTTTAGGGCATTGTTTGGCAAAATGCCCTTTTTCTTACTGATGAAACATTTGGAGTCATCTGTTTTTCCTCGAATCTTTTTGCGACGGAGAAATCGCCATCTAATTCTCTTGGGAGGCTGTCTTGCCTTTGACCTCTTATGGGAAGAAGGCTTGCGTCTTTCGGACAACACATCAGGTTTGCAGCAATTGCATGGCTCATAAGGGTGGCATTTCATACGGTTGGGATCATGACAAGCCTGCGACAATGTTTTCTCTAATCATGTCGAATCTTGAATGAATGCCAAATTGTCACATTAGCGTTCATGGCCTTTACGAATATAAGAGAATAACATGCCAAGAGTACTGCCTTCATATGTCTTATTGTTGGCAGTCATGTAGTTTTTGCCTTCATGAGCAATTACCCTGGGAAAAGAGAATAAAAAGATTGTTTTGAGGTTATTATCATCAATACCTTTGATGAGGTAAAACCATCGAGACATTTGCTCATAATGGGCCTGTAGATCTTTGAGCTTGAAGGAACAACACTTGGTGGCAAGAAATTTTTCTCGGGCCTGAACAATATAATGATCATATGGACTAATAAAGGTCTCAAAAAGAGTGAAGATTAGGTGGAAGAAAGTATTGTTAAGATAACCAATCTGTCGGTATTCTTGTTGAGCATCCCACCAATCTCGGAGACTGCCAGAGAACTGAGTAACTAATTTCTCAATAACAATTTGATCTGTAGCTCTAGGTTTGAGTTTTTCTGCTGAGCACCAAGAATAACTATCATGAAAGAATAATTGCCATTGGTCAAAAGACATATAATCCAAGTTAAAAGTAGCAGAATATCCATTTGATTTGGGAGGTTTGTGTTGGTAAGAAGGAGGAGGTGAGGATTCCACATCATCGTCTTTGATTTTTATAGGGTTAACCGAAGGGCTAGTAGGAGTAGGACTTGGTCTGGGATTAGTGGCCATAAGAATTTCATCAACATTAGATGAAGAGGAGTTAGTAGAGGAGGAAGCCGAGCTAGAGGGTGAAGACTCAGCATAATCAACATGCTGATGTTCGGTCAGGGAGACAGAAGGTTGATCATATCTTCGGGAAAGATATTCAAGAAAAGGAACAAGAGAATTTTCAGAAATATTTGGCACATGGGATGGTCTGGAAGAAGCAGTGATATCAGGCTCGAATGGGGGAATAGCCATGACCAATTTTTCTTTTCCTTTTTCTTTTTTTTCTAGGTGAAGAGTCTTCTTGATCGTATAGATGAGAAGAATAAGTACAGGTAGGTCATAATAAAGGACGAGAATGTAGAGAAGGACGGGTGGCTGGTGGTTGGGAAGATTGAATTTGGTTATGAGTTTTATATGGGGGGGGGGGGAAAGTGGTGGAAAGAAGCGGGATGGAGTAAAGGTTGAACGGACAATATTGGGTGTATAGGCTGGATTAGTAGAAGAAGAGGTAAGGTTGCGAAGTTGTTCCAAGGAGCCAAACAAGGCTAGGTGAGTAACAAAAGTAGGAAATTCAGCAAGAGAAAGCAATTCTTTATGGAATTGTTCTAAGCAAGCTTGAATGTCCACAATAAGCTGCTCCTGAGAGTCTTGCTGTTGAAGAAGCTATTGCTGTGTCTAAACAATGGTTTGCAAAAGATCATTTTGCTACAAACATTATTAGATTGCCAGTTCAAAATAGCTTCAGCATCGGTAGGGTATGTATAAGAAGGACCTTCAGGAGTGACGACCTTGGAGCTTTTGACCTGGTACTGGAGTTAACATCCAGTAAAAGAGTCTTCAGATCTATCAGTTGGAGGTGGTTTGGATGTGCTGGCCATGTTGGATATAACAAAGCAGTTTTCTTGAGGTGCTGAATCAGGACTAAGTAGCACATAATATTGGTAATAGCCAGAATCAATATAGCCGACCAAAGGGTCACCCATCTCATATCGTTCTTGCAGAATCTGTTGAAAAGATTTTGTGGTTTTGGGAGATGACTGAAGGTCATATTGGACATCAAAATCATCATTTGCACAATCGAGGCAATCACACACATCCCACCAGATGTGAGAAGAATGTCGAGTAAGAACAGGCGCCGCATAATCTACAAAATGAACTCTAGCTGATGAGGGTCATGGTAGAACAATGGATGGTCTAGCAAAAATAGTTTCGACAAGGCCATCTGCTCGTCTACGATCGACTGCATGAGAGGATTGCTGGACCTCATTGACTTAGAATTTTGCTTCATAGCTGGTAAGCCATTTTTCGGGGAATAAGTTTTGAAGTTGTTTTGCTGGAATAGATCGAGGGAGGAAAGTATGAGAAACTGCTCCCTGGAAACTGATATCTAGCATCAACCCGTCAATGGTAGATCCTTTGTAAGGAACATCAATGGCATGATTTTGGACCCTGTAAGCAGTTTGGTAATGTATAGTAGTAGCCAGCTGATTGGATTTGGGGAGTGCCTGTAAGCTGCACTTGGAGACTTAGTGTTGTGAGGGCATGAAGGTCTCTGAGAGAGACATTGAAATTTGGGTAAAAAGTGACAAAGACTGTACCCGAATTCAAAGTTGTTTGAATGGTGCCTATGGCGACATCAGCATATCGTATCATGCGAGAGTCCAACAAAGCTAAGCGAGAGATTGCTTTAGTGGACTTACGACCATGAAAGGTAATAGACATTTTGACTGCTCCATAGTGGAAATGGTTGTAACCCTCTTTGTGCCATTGAGAAGAGAAAAGGGGTGGAAGTGAGATTGGGAAAAAGTGTTCAGCTTGGTCAGCTAGAACTTGGTGTTCATTAAAACTTGAGATTTGGACATATTCTTTAATAGGACTTTGGGGAGTAGACCGTTTGAACAGACTTTTAAGCTTTCGCTGAAAAGACTTAGAGGGGAGTGAATAAACATGTTGAGGGAGGATGGGTACTAACTCAGTCAAAGGAACAACTCCTTGGGCATCAGGAAGGTATTCGACTTCATATAACCCATCAATCTTGGCAGAAGTACACTGAGCATCAAGAGAAGAAGAAGAAATTTCCATATTTCTCTTGAAAGGTAAATAGGATTCTTGTAGTTCGTGTGTTGCTGTGGATGCCGAAAACGCCTTCTTGCGGCTAACACGGCTAAACGCAACCTTAGAAACAGGAATAAATTTAACTTTTTACGAGAAGACTAATGCTTTGGTTTTTAGACAAAGCTTACTATACAAAATAGTATCACTTTGCTTACTAGTCCGGAGAACTAGGGAACAGAGGACTGCAAGGGGAAGAGCTGGGTGATGAGGTATAAAAGGAAGTAGTTGATGTCGAAGTGGTGGTAATGGGTAGAAGACAACAACGGTTCCAAAGGTGGAAAAGTTCAACGTCTGTAATATTGCCGAAAGTTTGGGTACAGTAAACAAATGTCCAGAAACACAAGGTACAGGGGCAATCGTTATTGTGACCTATGGTACTAAACATATGGCTCTAATACCAAATATCAAAGTGCGTAGATTAGCAGATTAGTTTTCTTGTTATTCTTCTAATCCTTCTTTTGCTTCTTCTTCTTCTTCTCTACTAGCCGTCACAATAGTTCTTGAATTCTCCAATAATGAATCACCTCCTGATCTCCTTGACGCAAACTTTATTTATAATGTTAAAAACCCTAATTGTAAAGAAATACCAACTCTAATTGCTTCTTTTTCTTTCTTTGTCTTGTTTTCAATTTGCCATTGTAATTTCACTTTATTACCTTATCTGCCATTCTTCATTCCCTACGCACCAATTTCATTTTGTTCTTGTCTTCTTCCAATTCCAATTTACCCATACTTTATCTTTTATTTACATATTTTGTCATTCTTCTTTTCTCCATTTTACCTGTGCTTTGTCCCGTTATTACATGGCTGCCATTGTCTCCATTCATGCTCATAGGTTTCACTAAATTGGCCTTGGATAATGTTAGGCCTGGGTTTTGCTTTAGGCTTTGGAATGGGCCATGAACAGTATGTCATAATACATGTTTCTAGTTATTTTAAACCGGTAAAAATAATTGATAATCCTTTCTCGGGCATTAAATCAAAAATATAAATAAATATATAAGAAAAAACTATATTAAAATACTCTAAATGCATAAATAATATGTAATATGAATATAATTGATCATGCATCTAATTATGAGTAATTATGTCATATTTTCTATCTAAACTCATGCAAAACACATGTAAAATATATATAATAATGCTAGTATGCAATGCAACTAACACATGCTATATTTTAGAAGTTGTATTTGAGAGTAATTATGACTATAATTGCTTGATGTTCTGGATAGAACTTAATTAATTAGAGTTCTAGGATCTAAACCCTTATAAAATTAGTAAGGAATAGCCTCGAATTAATGCTGAAATAAGAGTAGATAAACACTTGAAAGATGATAGAAAACATGAACCTAGAAAGTTCATGTGACTTTACTGAGTATTTGGGGCACTGTTGACTGACCAAAAGGTATTTTGAGATGAAATTTGGTGGAGAGGTCACTGGACATGTCAAGATTATGTGTACCAAATTTCGCCCTAATCTGAATTGGGTAAAGGGTTCAATTGTTGCACCAATTGACTGCCAGTCATATAGGAAGTGTAGATGAAATCTAAAAAGTTTGGCGCAAATCTAATTTACGAATTGATTGCAAAAAAAATCGACAAATTCACTATGCGAAGAGAGTAAAAAGCTTGAATTTGGGCTAATTGTTAGAATTTGAAGATTTTGACCTAAACGACCCAATTTTGACCTAATTTGACCCAAATTGACCAAGGATGACCAAAATCGATCATGTTGACCAATTTGACCAATTAACCAAGTTTGACTGAATCAAATTTGGGTCGATCGAGATCGATTAGGGACAATAGGATGAGGGATTAAGCCACATCTTAAAGAAAACTGAAATTGAGTTTAAATAATGTAGATTCGAGTGAACACTGTGGGACTGGGCCAGTTGTCGATGAGACATAGGTGCATGAGACCCGAGGTAAGTAGTTTGATTTAGGTGTTTTCTATGACTTGTGTTTCTTGCATAAATCTTCTATGAAATGATATGGTTTAAATGGTTTCATGAGATTTAAATATATGTGATTGATTTTGAAATATGTAGATGTACACGGGTAATGAGACCATAGGCTCAAGGGCCGAGCATTGGGGTTAGGATACATGATGTGATTGGAATTAGACTCGAGGGTTGAGCATCGGGGTTAAGGCATATGATCAGTGCGTCTAGCCTCAGAACCTGCTCGAGTCACGACACTTGAGGGTTGAGTATCGAGGTGAGGGTATTCGATGAGTACGTCTAGCTCACAACCCGCTTAAGTGGCCAACACGTCTGACTTAAGACCCGCTCGACCGATAACCATAGGTTGAGTTTGCTGATTTAACCCTAACATGGATGCTATTTTTAACTGACATGCATTTGATGTGTTTTCTATAACTATTGTGCTAGTTATAACTGCTTTTATACTATGTCATGTATTCAAGTATTACATCATTTTTACTACTTATACATACATGGGCTATTTTGGAATGTTGGTTATGGTTGACATGCTGGTCTTACTACTCATTGAGCCACGTTGAATTTAGGCTCACTACTCTATTAATATTTCAGGTTCTTCGGTGACTGATAGAGGAAAAGGTGTGGTAATTGCTTAGCTCATTGACGATTCTTGTCTCCTTTTCTTGGTCCTTTTGTTAGAGCTTAGTCATTCTTTTGTGTATGTATATATATATATATATATATATATATATATAGTCAACTGTGTATTTTGGATAAAGTAAATATGTAATATAATGATCACTCTTCGTATGCTTGTTTACTTTCGCTTTTGAGTCTTTCAATTATTCTAATATCATTAGTTGTTGGGATTGGAGAGGCTTAACAATGGTTGGACAAACTTGACATGGTGAGTGAGTTTGTTGGGCCACTGTGCTAGTTGGACTGCCCTTTGGCGTAGGGAAGGCGTCCCCACAACCTAAATCACATGACTCAGTAAGTAATAATCCTACAATATTAGTATATTGTCAGGACCCCTTTCGAAACCTTATACGGGTGGGCCAACCGGCACAATAGTCAGATAAGACTATTCAGTCAAACAACGAAAATCTTTAACATTAATTACATTACTAGAGTCCATTTCAACTTTAAATTTTCAAAACTTGTACATGCTGATTAAAAACACCAAACTAGAAAAATAACAAAACAACCAACTAGGGATAGGCTAGAAAAATCACGGGTACTGCATGCTTTTCCTCTTATCCACACCAGATGGACCTAAAATGTTAAGAGTAGTGAGCTCGATATCCACATGAGCCCAGTGAGTAGCAACAAATATATCTACTTAAATCTAATATTCTACATGCAATGCAACAGACAACATCTCAAGCATTCAAATAAAATGCAACAAGGAATAGCATGTAAAATCATTCATATAAAAATGCAACAGTCTAATATGCAATGAAATATGCCATGCCGTATGCCATGATTCAAGGGTCCAGTATCTAAACTCGGCACCCTTCTTTTACTTTAAGGATCCTCTGGTCATACTGCCATTCTGGACGGATGTGACCAGTCGTCCAGGCCATACTACGATATCAATCGACGATCGTGGCCCACCGACCAGGTGGTACAGTTGCCACCCACGAACTAGTAGAGTGTGTCATGCACCACTCTAAATATATCCGTAGAGTGTACTAACGTATAACTTTTATCTCAGAACTATCACGGTCTAATGTCTGCACCTCGGAACCTCTCATCACTAGGCCAGACTAGCACATTTGAAGACCCATTGATTAGTCCTATCTCAGAGCTGTCACAATCCAATGTCCACAACTCGGAACCTCTTATCTTGAGACAGGTCGGCATATCTGAAGATCTGTACTCGTATCTCAGGCCTCGTCTCACTATGAATGGCATAGTGGCCAATGCTATTAAGCCAATATTGTCCAACATTTTGACACCTCACCCACACAAGGGGTCGATCGGGTAGTGGGTTTTGTCTCTAGCAAGACTCGAACATGAGTTACCCCAAGAGGCCTTGTCTGATGCAAGATGCAATGCATGTGACACACAATTATGCAACAACCATAAGTAAAATAAAAGATTAAATAAATACATCAAATTACTATTCACAAACTAGATCGACTGCCGATGCTCTCCTGGTCGTCAATCGCGTCTCTCGATATCAAGCCCAAATACTAAAGCTCACACCATTAACAGGTGTTCTGCTTTTGGTATATGTTACGCAACGTCTTCACAAATTGTTGTAATAAACAATAAATAGAAATATTAATTATTCCCTATTTTACACATTTTTTTTCATGTGAAGTAATTTATAATGCTATACAATATTAATTATAGATAATGTTATATTTATAACATTACATAATTAATTATATAACATTATCTATATATATAATATTAATCTGTACATTTTTTTCCTCTAATTGCATAAACACAAATTTAATATATCTATTGATCTCTAGAAATCTTAATTTTTGTGTCATTAAATTTATAATTTTATTCTGGTCATTTTAGTACTCGCCAACTCAAATTTTAGTGCTAATAAACATACCTCTTATGTGTCAACTTTCAATTATCATAAACATTCATAGGGTTTACATGGGTACAAATCATATACATATCTACATTCTACTCGTTATTCTGAACACAATGATATATATATATATATATATATATATATATATATATATAGTGTATCTTTACTTCTGAAAAAAAATACACCCTGATTTTTGGGTCATACAATAAACCAACGCATTTAATAGAAATTATACTAGAAAAATTGAATTTCATAACTTCAATAACAATTCTAAGTTGAATAGAGGTAAAAATAGATTACCTAAAACTTCGGATCCTCGAGAAATTTGTTATTTTCCTTCTCTTTTGCTTCTTTCTTCTTCTCTTTCTTCTTATTTTTTCTTATTCTTTTTTCCTTCTTTTTCTTTCTTTTTTTGGTTTTCCCGAATGATGAATTATGAGCAAGGAGGATGTATTAAGAAGTGAGGGAATTGCCTTTTTATAGCAAATTTGGGGTAGGTCCCATTGACATTAATTGCCAAGATAAGACAACACCTCATCCTCCTTTATCTCTTTAATAAATCAATTTCCATTATTCATTTCTTTCATTATCTCCAGACCTCATCATTCTTATCCAATAAATAATAATGATTTTGATTTTATTATTTTATTTTTCATCACACACACACATACATATCTATATGGTAATTTATTCATTTTTTTAAAACTCTCACTAAATAATTTTTTCATTATTTATTATTTACTTTAATTTTTTAATTAATACACTTATTAATCAATATTATTGCCCAAAAATCACGTAATAAATTATACAACACTTGTAAAATCATGTATTTTCATTTATAATTCATTAATTAATACATAAAATACATGTCGAGTCCATCGACTCAATGTCTAAAAATACGGGCCGTTACAGTTTTCCTCCTTAAAACAAATTTTGTCTTTGAAATTTACTAAAATAACAAAGCATCAAGAAGTAACTTTCATAATCTCTGAGAAATGACAGGCCATGTAGTATTCTCGCTCCCAAGTGTCATGCTCAACATTGTGAAACTACCAACGTACATGTACCATCAATATCTCTTTGTTGCATAGCTTCTTCATGACTCAATCAACGATAGCTGCCAGAGCTTTATCGTATGAACAATCCTCTCGTTTGTCAGAGCAAGTTTCCCTTAAACACCAAAAAGAGTCTGCCCCTTCTGAGGAGAAATTCGAAGCAGTACGTGATCACCAATGTCAAACTCAAGGATTTTCTCTAGTTATCCGTATAACTCTTCTGTCGATCTTGAGCTACCTTCATGTTTCGACGAGCCTGTTAGCTGCTCCTGTACAAAAGTAGGGCCTAAAACTGCTATGTCACCAACCTCGGCCCAACAAGTTGGCGATCGGCAAGGTCGACCATATAATGCCTCAAATGGTGCCATGCCGATACTTGTCTGGTAGCTGTTATTATATGCAAACTCACAAAACGCCAAATGATCTTTCTAGCTACCACCAAAATCAAGGACATATGCACAGAACATATCCTTCAAAATCTGGATCACTCTCTCTAACTGACCATCAGTCTGTGGATGGAAGGCTTTGTTCAAGTTTACTCTAGTCCCCAACTGACTTTACAAGCTCTGCCAAAAATGGGACGTAAATCGAACATCTCTATCAGATACAATGGATATTGGAACCCCATGTAATCTCACGATCTCGCGGATATATAGTCGACCCAGTCTCTCAACCGAGTCTCTGGTATGAATCGGGAGGAAATAAGCAGACTTAGTCAGTCTATCCATAATGACCCAAATAGCATCATGTCTCCGCTAAGTCCAAGGTAATCCCATCACCAAGTCCATAGTAATGTGCTCCCATTTCCACTCGAGAATAGCCAAGGGTTGCAATAAACCACCGGTTCTTTGGTGCTCAGCCTTAACTTTCTGGCCGGTGTCACATCTCTACGCAAAGGCTGCAATATCTCGCTTCATCATCGGCCACTAATAAGTACGTCGAGCATACTAATACATCTTATTAGTGCCCGGATGAACGATATACCTCGAACGATGCAACTTTGCTAGTACTCCCTATTTCAGGTGAGGGTTAGCTGGTACCCACAATCGTCCCCTAAACCTCAGTGCACCATCAGTGTCAATCGACCACTCCACGTGAGAAGTGTCGTTTGCCCACTCCTGAAACATCACATAATCAATATCACGAGGCTGCACCTCCATGATCTGAGCAAAGCAAAATCGACTGGGCTCTCATATGTACATTGACTCTAGTCTCGTGGATACTCATCACTATCACAAAATCAATCATCCTCCACTCCTGAGACATATGTTTAGCCATATAGGCAGTCTCGACCCATTTCCTACTAAGTGCATCAGCCACAATGTTAGCCTTCCCAAGATGGTATTCGATACTAAAGTTATAATCCTTCAACAATTTCATCCACCTCCTTTGCCTCATGTTAAGATCTTTCTGAAAAAATAGATACTTGAGACTCTTGTGATCTGAATACAATGTGAATCGTTCACCATAAAGGTAATGCCGCCAAATCTTGAGCGCAAAAACAATGTCTACTAGTTCTAAATCATGGATAGGGTAAGTCTTCTCATGAACCTTTAACTGTCTGGAAGCATAGGCTATTACCCTGTCATTTTGCATCAATATACAACCAAGGCCTAATCCTGATGCATCAGTATAAATCACCAACTCTTGACCTAGTTCTGGCAAAACAAGAACTGGTGCAACTGTCAACCTTTGTTTACGCTCAAGAAGGGCATGCTCACAACTATCGGTCCATATAAAAGGTACATTCTTCTAGGTTAGCTTAGTCATTGGTGCTGCGATGCGGGTGAAATTTTGTACAAATCTCTGATAGTAACTTGCTAAACCTAGCAAACTATGAATCTTGGTCATTGTGGTAAGTCTACGCCAATCAACAATTGCTTCGACCTTGGCCAGATCAATCGAGATACCTTTGGCTCCAACCCCATGACCCAAAAACTTAACCTTTGTCAACCAGAAGTCACACTTGCTTAGCTTTGCATACAGCCAGTGTTCCTTCAGAGTTTGTAAGACTACTCCAAGATGTTCTGCATGATCCTTTCTAGACCTTGAGTAGACCAGAATTTCATCAATGAACATTATCACAAACTAATCAAGATAAGGCCTGAACACCTGCTGCATCAAGTCTATGAACATCGCTGGGGCATTTGTTATGCCAAACGACATAACTAGAAACTCATAGTGACCATAACGAGTTCGAAAAGCTATCTTTCGTACATCCTCCTCCCTATCACGTAACTGATGTACCCCGAATGCAAATCGATCTTCGAGAATACTCTAGCACCCTTCAGCTGATCAAACAAATGATCAATCCGAGGGAGAGGGCATTTATTCTTTATAGTTACCCTATTCAACTATCTATAGTCAATGCATAACTGGAGACTCTCATCTTTCTTCCTTACAAACAACACAGGAGCTCCCCAAGGGGACGTGTTGGGTCGAATAAAATCTTTGCCTAGTAATTCTTCTAGCTAAACCTTCAACTCCTATAACTCCTTAGGTGCCATACAGTAAGGAGCTATTGAGATTGGCTCAGCCCCCGAAACCAACTCAATGACAAAATTGATCTCTCGCTTAAGAGGCAAGATGAGTAGATCATCTAGAAATACCTCGGGGAACTCACACACCACAAAAATATCCCCAAGTCTCAGCTTGGAAGGTTCATCAGTATCTGCGGCAACCACATTCACTAAGGCACACATCTCCTTGGGTGTCACTAATCTACCTTGGGTGCTAGATTTATCTGAACCTCTACCCTGGAATACCACTACAGGTCAATTCGGGATCTGGAATACTACACGCTTAGCATAACAATCAACATAAGTGTGATAAACAACTAGCCAATCCATGCCTAGAATGGCATCAAACTCCAAAAATTCTAAAACCTACAGATCTATCACTATCTCTAGGTCATCGATACGAATCACATAATGCTCATATACCATATTGGGGTAAATACGTTCTCCAGCGGCAGTACTTAATACTAGCCAAATGGATGCACTAATTGATCTAAGTTTTAATCTATCAACAGGAGGTCCAGATATAAATGATAACGTAGAACCAACATCAATCAACACATATAAAGTGGAATCTAAAATAGAGACGGTACCTTCTACCAAAGTCTTGGTAGCCTCTGGATTAGGTTGAGTAATTGCCTGGGCTCTCTCTCTATATCCTCGCCGAACCATCAGTCGAGCTAATAAAGTAGGGCACTCCGACCTCTTGTGCCCAATCTGCCCACACTGATAACAAGAGATAAATTGTCGCTATATAACTTGTCTCTGTCTCCCCTACCTCGGCCTCCTCTATGGCCTCCGCCTATTGGTTGTACTACCACCTGTGGCTCGAATGTCTAAATAGGGGTGGCATCAACTGCTATCGTCGTGGTAAACTGGGTCTGTGAGGTGCTAGTTGATCCCATAACAAGCTTCCTCTTCTTGTAACCCCTTCCACCACTGTCCCTAATAACTAGGGGTCTGTGTTGGAGTCTGCATGGTACTGCTTGGCACAATCTGCATCTATACAGGCTCATCCTTACTGTCCGCCTCATATCTCAGAGCTCGACGCTTCAGCAACTCAAGATCGAAACCATGTATCGCCCGTCGAATATCATTGTTCAACCCCTTATGATAAAATCTAGCCCTTTCTACTTTATTAGCAAATAGCCATAGAGCATAAGACTCTAGATGAATGAATCTATAGGTGTACTCCTAGACTGTCATCTTGCCCTGTCGCCAAGCTAAGAACTCCATCTTCCTTTGTTCTCTGGCAGAAGCAAGAACAAAGGTCTCCAAAAATAACTCTCAAAATCTTGTCCATGTCTCAACTGGGCGCTTAGTGGCTAAAAATGATAGCCACCATCTAGCGGCATCAACCTCTAAGGTATGGGCAGAGAACAACACCTGATTCTCTTCAGATAGCTTCATCGACCGTGCTATCTTCTCAACATTTAGCAGCCAGTCCTCTGTTTGCTCCAGATTAACACCACTCCAATATGACTGGGGTTTCAAGTCCATGAACTTCTTTAATAATCTCTCATGTGAAATTTCCTTCCTCTGTCTCTCTCTGCGGTGCCTATGAGGAGCCTCAATCTCCTCTTTAGACTCATCATCATCATCATCCCCATTAGCTGGCTCAACTACTAGTGGCGCAAGAGCTGTAGGAGGTGTTGGTCGCTGCATAGTAGCCACAACTCCATCAATCCTCTGATGAAGTGCAGTGCTAGAGGATTAGATCAACTCTCCTTGGGCCCAGATAAGATCTTCGAGCTGTCGATACATATTAGGCTCGGCAGTGGTAGTGGTATAGGACATAGTACATGATCCTGCCTTGGTCTATCGCGTCTAGGTGGCATCTTAGTCTCCAATTCATACAATCATTTGTCAATGTCAAACATTGCAACATACCACCCCTAAAACCTTTTTTACCACTACCTACAATATATTTTCGAAAGTAAGTTTTGAAAAATAGAAATTTTGGACTCATATTTCTGCTTAATTCCAACTTTGAAAAAAAATTTGTCGGCTCTGATATCAACATTGTTGGGACCCCTTTCAAAACCTTATATGGGTGGCCCGACCGACAGAATAGTTAGACAAGTCTACTCCTCAATCAAACCTGCCTACTACTGTTAAGTCTTACCATTGAAACCTTTATAGTATTCAGACTCCAACAAAAACAAGATAAGCGGAATAATGTAACAATAGTGGAAGTCTTTAACATTAATTACATTATTAGAGTCAATTTCAACTTTACATTTTCAAAACTTGCACATACCGATTTAAAATACCAAAATAGCAAAACAATAAAAAAACCTAATAGGGATAGGCTAGAAAAAACACGCGTACTACACGCTTTTCCTCTTATCCACACCATAGACTTGAAATGTTAAAAATAGTGAGCTCGATATCCACGTGAGCCTAGTGAGTAGCAACAAATATATCTACTTAAATCTAACATTCTACATGCAATGCGACATGCAATATTTTAAGCATTCAAATAAAATGCAACAAGTCATTTGTATAAAAATGCAACAGTCTAATATGCAATGAAATATGTCATGCCGCATGCCATGATTCAAGGGTCTAGTATCTAAACTCGACACCTTTCTTTCACTTTAAGGATCCTCTGGTTATATTGCTATTTCAGATGGACGTGACCAATCGTCCAGACCATGCTACGATATCAATCGACAATCGTGGCCCACCAACTAGGCCATACTATCATATCTCGACGATCGTGGCCCACCGACCAGGTGGTACAGTTGCCACCTACAAACAAATAGAGTGTGTCATGCACCACTCTAAATATATCCATAGAGTGTACTAACGTACCACTCTTATCTCAAAACTATCACGGTCCAATGTCTGCACCTCAGAACCTCTCGTCACTAGGCCAAGTTAGCACATCTGAAGACCCGTCGATCAGTCCTATCTCAAAGCTGTCACAATTCAATGTTCGCACCTCGGAACCTCTCATACTGAGGCTAGGTCGACACATCTAAAGATTTGTTGATTAGCTTTATCTTAGAACCATCATAATCCAATGTCCACACCTTGAAACCGCCAGGTCGGCAAATTTGAAGATCTGTATTCGTATCTCAGGCCTTGTCTCACACGGTGGCCAATGTTGTTGAATCGATATTGTCCAACATTTTGACACCTCGCCCACACAAGGGATTGACCGGGTAGTGGGTTTTGTCTCTGGCGAGACTCAAACATGAAACCCTCCAAGAGGCTTCATCTCAATGCAAGATGCAATGTATGTGGCACACAATTATGCAATAACCATAAGTAGAATAAAATATTAAATAAATACATCAAATTATTACTCACAAACTAGATTGATTGTTGACGCTCTCCTTGTCATCGATTGTGTTTCCCGATATCGAGCCTAAATATCGAAAGCTCACACTATTAGCATGTGTTCTGCTTTTGGTATACACTACACAAAGTCTTCACAAATTGTTCTAATATATAATAAATGGAAAAAAATTAATTATTTCCTATATCACACATTTCTTTTCACGTGAAGTAATTCATAATGCTATACAACATTAATTATAGATAATGTTATATTTATAACATTATATAATCAATTATATAACATTATATAGATTAATATTATAAGTCTAT
>JAJIYU010004887.1:0-23474 GCA_030144865.1 Tinospora cordifolia
AGTTCAAACTTATGAGAGAACCAATGTTGATAGTGACTAGTCAAGTAGTATTCCCAAAAACCCACATGACACATTTTCCCTTTTAGCTTAGTCCTAGCCCATCTTATTTCTTTTTTTTCACATAATCATCATTAGGGAAAGTCTCTCTTATATACCATCATTGTCCTTCACTTACATTGGTCACCCTTCCCCATGCTTGTTACTATACATAGTCATATAGTACCCTTCATTTGAATTTCTCACTATCTTACACAAGAAGGGTAAGTAGAGCATGGGCTACTTGTACCATTCATCTACATCACCTTTAGACCATCTCCTATTGGTCCATCATCTCCTTGAAATATCTATATAAAACCCTCAAATCCACACTTGAAGATATCTCTCATTTTTCATTTTCTCCCTTGATCACATTGGAGTTTTTCCCACTTTTCATTTTTCATTGTTCATTTCTTTTATCTTTGCTTTTCATTAGCCTTTAAGTTCATGGAAGGCTAAGTCTTTTGTTGGGGCTAAGAGGAAACCCTCTCCACTCTTCTCCTGGGAATTCTTGGGTAGTACTTCTATTTTATTTGACATGTGTTCTCTCATACTTTTGTTAGGTTTTGTAATAAACTTCATACATTATATCATGTATTTTGTAGAGCTGATTTTGCAAAATCTAATGAAAGATTGAGGTATTTCATTTTTATCTTAGTGTGACATTTTTGTAGTTTTCTTTAGTGTGTCATATCATGTATTTCACATGTTTAGAATTCACATTTTGCATTCACACATATTAGAAATTTAATTCTAATTTGCTTTTTATTATAAATACCTCTTTTGAGAGAACACTACTTTTTAATACATTTGGGCTTAAAGATTCATTATTGTGGGTAGAAAAACTCTTTGGTTATTTCTATCCCTAATTATGTTACTCAAGAAGGACTAAGAGAGGAAAGGATTGGGCCTACTCTAATGTCCTAACTCTTTCATTACATTGTTACTCCTACATTATCAAAATATTATCATCATCTCATTTCATTCTCATTTTTCTTATTTTATTATATGTAGCAAACCTTAGTTTTAGAAATTTATTTCAATCCTTGTGGTTCGACCTTGGGCCTCCCCAAGTTTATTACTTGTTGAATATACTACATTATTTTCCTTAGTTACACTTATAAATTGTTGCATTATTTGCTTTATGTCTAGGGTTTATTTATGTTGCATATTATTCATTCATCATCTAAATAATGCATTTTTGCATCTCTTTATCTATTTAAAAGTGTGCACATAAAGTAAGCAACACCTGGTATAACATTAAAAATTTTCAAATATATACCAAAACATGTCTAACAGGATAAGAGACAGTAACACAAGGAAAACAGCCCATAAAGAAAATCGAGAAACAGAACTCAACATCATTTTCTTTTCCCACTTCTTCCTATATTCTTTTACTGTCTGCTGCAAACACAAGGAAGTGCAAACTCAAAAAGATGTGTGATCTGGTAAATCTCATGGGCCACAAAAGCAATGGCAATACTTGGAATAAGCCGATGGACTATTTTTCCAACTTTAACTCCTCTACCACTACCTGCATCAGCTAAAAACTTCTCCAACGCTGCATCACAGGCTTTAGAATAAGAATCTTATCCAGTCCACACAACAGTCCAAGCTGAGAAGGTGACGGTAGGTAGTGAAACCCCATGTCAGGACAGGCTGATCACTCTGACTTGAACCCCATTCAGCCATGTCCACAATGCTGATGCATGAGCAACTGACATGGCACCAAGCTTACTGGACTGCTTCCCAGTATTTTATCAAGTTATTCACCATGTTCAAGAGTGTTCCAATGCAGTTATCCGCAATCCATCTAAAGTTAGGATCTATTCATAGGTATGCAAGACCTAAAACCCACCCCCTTGAAAATGCTGGTACTCCAAGTACCAAGAGTGCAATGGCACTATTTAACTGCCTTGACATGCAATAATTTGGTTTGTAGCTCGAACTCTACAGGACAGTCTTTAACAACACTTCCAAGGACATCTGCATATTGTTGGACGAACTAAGGTTATTGGCTGGCTTGGGTCATTGCTTTTCATGGGCAAGTGATTACTCAATTTTTGGTTGTAGTAGAAAATGTTCTAGTTGCTTGTAATTGGACTGCAGTCCTGGCTTGTATACCTTAGTTGGCAGGTTTCTGTCTTCTTATCCTAGTTGTCTTTCTTTTTCTGACCTATTAATGTCATAAGTATCTTGTTTTTCTCCCAATAAATAAATAAACAAATAAATAACTGCCTCGGCAACGGACTGATCTTCATTTTAAACTGCATCTTTCAATCACATTACATGGCGAGATTTATTCATAATGAAGGAAAATATCACATCAATTTAAAAAGACAAACAAAAGAGGGAGAATAAAGGTTCTAGCAAACAGCAGGTGTCTGAAGAGCATGTTAGATTTTCATGTACGATCTTGCCTAAATACATCAAAGGAAATGATGTGTAAAAAAATCATAATAAGAAATCAATCAATCATACACAACACAGAATACTAATTTAGATGGTATTGTAGATGCCAGCGTAGGATAAAAGTGGATTCAAATTTGACATCTTAAACATAATCTTGCTGAAATAAAAAAAATATTTCCATGGGAATTATGTTTTACCCTGTTATCAACAGCAGCATTTGATGGAATAGCTGTGCTTGCAGATGTTCCATGACCACCATAGTGAGGTGGTCCTCGCTGAAAACTGCTTGAGCTGGTTGGTTTCTTCATGTTTAAAGAAGCTGCATTGTAAAGAGGTGGTGGAAGTGGAATCCTTTCAATAGGATCCGCATGCCTTGCACTGGTCCAATGCAGCAGAAATAATCAGATTCACAAAAATATTCATGGCCAAATGGTTAAAGGGAAATGCATGCTAGAGATAATTATAGAAACATCAAAACTGACAACAGATAAGCTACATTATTACCCTAATATATTAAGTTCCAATGTTGCTTTATATTGGGCGGGAATTTCCATCAGAGCTGCAAGAGCAAATTCTGTTTCTTTTCTGGATACTGGTATATTCCTTGACATAATTTCTGTAAAATTCACAAACTGGAAAAAAATAGATCTCTATCAATTTTTGTTAGAGCGCTTAGACAAATTTCTGCTCAAATACAATTTGGACAAGCAAAGCCATCAAGCAGGGAAATGCTATCTAGGATCACGCACCTGGAAATTATCAAAGGCCCGGGTAGGGATGTTGTCATCAAATTCCCGCATCATATCCCAAGGCCCATCTCCAACTCCGACCAAAATAATTGATAAAGGGTATTCACTGTATCAAAGATAAGCATGTAAAGAACTGCCTGTAATGGCAAAAACACAGTAAACAGAAACAAAAATGACCTTGCTTTTACAATGGCATCAACAGTCTTCTGCTCCTGTGGGCTTAAGTGACCACGTGCAGTGTCAATGCTCCTTGTTACCTGAGGCAACAGAGTGTGCATAAGACTTGAAACTCACAAATAGACTGAAATATAGACAAACTAAGGAGATGGAAATGAATATATGCAGTTGATCAAAGCTACATGGCACAATATTTTCACGCTTTCAAAGTATGATCTGAAGCACAATATTTTTCTATCTCAGAATTCATAGATTAAATGATCTAGTGTTATTCTTGATTATTTACATATAAGGAATTCCAATATGATTGGTCTCTGGAAGCTCGGTATTATTAAAATGGATCTTCGCTATTCTAACTCTTTCACATGCATATATACTGGGAATTGCAATAATAATGGAGGTTAGCTTTCACTATCCAATCCCAATATATCTCGAGATCAGGCTAATAGACCAATACCATCCAAAGTGTAACAATACACATGAAAACTTTTTGTAAGTCCTCATCTTGGGTTCCAAACTGAAACCCCGTTAAGAATAGCCTTTTAGTAATGAAACTTCAGAGATAATTTTTTTTTTCCCTTCTCTTTTGTAGGAGATGGGGTGCAGCTATGGGCTACTCAAAGAAGCACTGCTTTGAATCAGAATACCTATGATAAATGTGATAATCGTAGCTTATACCTAACATGATACTACACATGAATGGCCATGTAATTTGGCATTCATTCCTGAGCTACAAAGGCTAACATCATATCACATCTCAACGTAAGTTTTGATTCAAAAGTGAAGTCCTCTGTCCTTTCAAAGTTATTTGAAGCCTAAATGACTAAATTCAAACGAAGTACCTGTCCATCAGCGATTATCAACAAAACATGGTACTGACCCTGGCTTTGCTCAACAATAGTCATGCCCATTTCAATAATTGGAGCAAACGAAGTTGGTCCTACCAAAGAATAAAAAAACAATTCAGACCTTTAAGAAAAGTTCAATAATTCCTTCAAACAATTTGAGAAATGAAATCAAGTACTCCAATAACCTGCCAACTTTAGGCATGGGACTATTTCCCTGTAACGTGTCAAGGCTTCCTCAAATCCATTACACAAACTCTCGTCAGGATAGAAACTAAAGACATCTTGATCATGTGTTGATGCTGTCAAAATATAGACAGATATATATAATCACCATAAACTGAAATATCTTTTAGAATACACCAGCCAATGTAATTTTGCATAAGAGGCTACCATCTCCAAATCCAAAGCAGGGTATTAAGCTATCCTCATCAAAAGCAGACAATGTTTTGCCAATAATAGCTATTGCTTGCTCATAAGGATTTTGAGCTTCTCCTAGGTGATGTAAGCATTTCCTGTTGAACGATCTTGCACCTATTCAAAAAAAAAAAAAGCATAAGTCAGTGTAAAGTTTCACAATAACTGTAAATTTATAAGTGAGACGATGAGACCTGTCCATTCATTGCTTTTTGTGAAATCAATACCAACAATAAGATTTGAAGACTCAAGCCCAGCCTGTGCTAGAGCATCGGTAACCTGTGCAAATGAGGAGAATATAAGTCAAAAAAAAAAAAAAAAAGAAGAAGAAAGAGATTCACGTCAGTGTTTTATCTCCTATAGATTTATTTTCCATCTTTCTTTTTTTATGAAGGCATTTAATCTTTCAAAAAGAAAAAGAAAGATGAAAAGGAAATGCTAAAAGCACTAGGTGGTGTTTGAGAACTCTATTTACAATATCTAAAAAAGTAGAGGATTGTGAAAAAAAAAAGGTTTTAGATATATATTTTTTAAATTTCTTCAACCTCTAATTAAATTAGAGGCATAACCTCTACATTCTACAAGAATAACCAATAAAAAAGCTTCACTTATTTTGGTGGATCTTAAACCTTTACTAAAGTTAGAGGTAGTTTTTAAAGTGGAGGTAGAGATTAAGTAGAATTACTAAACAATACCTAGGATGTTTACATGGATGCAAACTAAGCACCTTCGTAAATTAGTAATCATTGGACTGTCTTGAATGAAAAAATAGTGCATGATTTGCAGCAATCTTGCAGAGCCAAAGCAAGGGTGCCCAAGATGATCCAAATTTTTACCAAAGTTTCTTTTGCAACCGGTCTACCGAGATGAGGTTGAACCGGTGCTATACACCATGGAATCAAGGTTAGACTCCTAGCAATCACCTATAACCTGAGGTTGAGTTGTTGTGCGTAGCTCACGACAATCCGAGGTTAAATTGTCCGCAATATGCCTCGCTACCAAGTTTGCACTTTGTTGCCACAGTTCTTGCAATCCATGGTTGTGTTCTTGATAACCCACGATAATCCGAGGTTGCTCTTGTGACAATCCGCCTAGATAATAGAGTAGTGTTATTATAATTACGTCTTGGTCACACATGATGCACTAGGCTTTGAACTAGTCTCAACAAATCAATAAGATTTCACCAAATATTTAGCCTCCAAACACTATGTACTTGAAGATCACCACACTTAGCCAATTATACCGATAATCGCCTAGGATACTTAAATATAGGGCAAAATAACATAAGAAATGCAAGGCAACTCGATATTAGACATAAAAAAAAAAATTGTATTCTCATTCAAAAACTAGGATTAGAAATCATACTAGCGAAAATAACTACACAAAGAAATAACCTAGTAGTTATTACAACTACCTCACATAAGTCACATACTCAGTGCACCCTTGACCAAATCCTCCCTCGAAAGTAGCCACGTAACCGTTAATATTTTACATGTACTAAATTTGTTACATGTTATATGTTCTTAGTGGTTCCCTAAACCAGTCCTCACTATCTCATGATACTATTTGCTTGCATTAAGTAGATCATGAAGTTAAAAGTTATTTAACCGCTAATAACCTCATAGCTCCTTGTTACATTGCTGAGACAATTATGCATATCACAACTCTTCTTCTCCACCTTTATTATATGCTAGTTGCCATGAACTGCTCACAACATCTATCAATGTTTGTCGCCTGACCTAACACTTAGATCATTCTTGATGTGCCATCTTGACTGGATCATAATGCTTTCAACTATTGGTAACCATTATACACATTCCTCACATACGTGTTTAACCAAGTCCTTAAGCTTCTTGCCACCATGATCATAATAACTATTATCATTTGCCTTATTGCCCACGTGATGAGGTTGTCAACCACTAGCAATTGCTTCTCACATTCTCTATGTGTGCCAATGAATTCATGGATATATCATGTGCCAACTCATGCCGCACTCCAATTAGTTGTCACACTGTTGTTCATCTATATTAAGTGCACCCACATGCACATTGGATTTGCAACAATACTCTAGGTGTTGCTCCTCAACTTTATGACTTGTGGACTAAGTTTGTTCGAGGGTGCGCTAAGTGTAGATAAACAATAGTGTGGCAGCTAGCTAGAGTGTGGCAATGTAGCATGTGATGAACCCTTGATAGTCATTGGTAAACATGAAAAAATATGAGAAGCAGTTGCTCTCGGTTGACAATCCCATCACAAGGGCAATAACGCACATGGTAATTATCATTATAGTCATGGTGACAGGAAGCTTAAGAATACCATCAAATGAACATTAAGAAATGTACAAAATGATTACCAATAGTTGTATGCCTTATGACCCAAAAATGATCCAAGTGTCATGTTGGGTGATAGACACCTAGTGGATGCTATGAACGATTCATAGCAACTAACACGTGATAAACCTAGATATGAGGAGTTGTGGCATGCATAATTACCTCAGCCATGTGGCAAGGAGCTAAGGAAAGTTACTAGCAATTAAATAACTTCCAGCATGATGATCTACTAAAGGGAGGCAAGTAGTATCATAAGGCAAGAAGGAGTTGTTGGAGAATCACCAAGGACGCATGACATGTGACACATTTAGCACATGTAAGACAAGGAAGATTAAGCGGCTAATCTCATGGGAGGACTTGGTCAAGGATTATGTATGTGACACGTGTGTAGGTGTGTAGGTAGTTGTCATAACTACTGTCGCAACCTACTCTGTAAAAGTGACGTTAAGACTAACACATAATACCATATGCGCTACATCTATGTATATAATACTATGTCAGCCTCTCTCACCTTGTATTCCAAAATATCCATAAAAATTTTGATAGAGCCACCTCTAAAATATCGACTTATCTCAAAGACAAACAATATTTCCTGATAGACATTGCATTCTTCGACAATTCTATAAACAAATAATCTCCAACACACATCCATCCACTATAATTCACAATAATCAATAATTTCCAATACTCTTATCTAATTTAGACAAAAACAATATCCCTCTATGTGGTATTACATATACGACAATAATTATAATTATACAAAAATACAAACTTAAAAAAAAAAAAAAAACTACTTCATATATGTACATAGCAGTGATTGAAGAGTCATCTACTCTTCCTAAGCTAGTCGTTTCCCTTTTCGATCTATTCTTGAAATCTTGAAGAAAATAAGTAAGCAACAACAAGCCCAGTGAATATTCTTTCTCTATGATATTTAGATGCATTTAAATAATCATACAAACAATCAAATCAAGTAAAACATTTCAATTCATCATGCAAATCTGAATAATACATATATGTACTTTAACATAGAGATCATGCTATGATCTCAATCATGTAAAATTTAATAAAATATATCCACATGCATGTCTTCTAGAAATACAGTCAGTCTCACTTTTTGTCTGACCTTAACAATAGAAGAGTGCACCTCTAATTACCACATACTTCACAATCATTTCGAGAATTATCATACAGAGAAAGACTAATACTTCTGATGGCTTAGTCCCAAATGGATTATCACGTAAGAAGTATTATTCTTCATGGTTCAGTCCATCAATATAACACCCCAACCCCTTAGAAATAAGTTTAAGCTCAACTACTAGGCAGGTTGGGACCTATATTACATTTATAAGTATACAGCTTGCATCTCAATTCCTTTATTCTAACACTTATTGAAATACTCATAAATACACTTTCATTGAGTTTAATTTTTAACAAGATAATATAAGTGAATAAAGGAAAATTTTAAACTCTTTATTTATTCAAAATAAAATAAAGAAATACATTATTGAATTCATGTAATCAAAAGAAAGAGTACATAACTCTAAAATTTAAAAGAAAAAATCAGCGGAAGTCTTTATTCAAAATTTGGGCACTATGCCCTTATATAAAAACTTTTTAAAAATAGACTTTCTAATTCCTTAGCAAGCTTGATAATACATTTCAAATTCCTGAAAAATAAAAGAAAGGGGTGAGTATATAGCCTGGTAGATCATTCATTAAACAACTAAGTTACTAATTCAAATTAATAGCACGTCCAAATGCAATCACTTACAAGCATTAAGTATTTCAAACAATATCCTGTTAGGGTTGTATATTGGACCAAAAGGGATTCTAAACCCTTGATATTATTCATTAAAATACTCCTATTCTGGGATGGAATGACAATTTACCTTATCACATTCCATTAAAAATAAGGATTACGTGTCCACATTCCAAGTATTTTAAAACACATTCACACTTAGTGACGTTATTCATATACACTAAGTATATGCAAAGAACACCCATAGAATCACTTATACTACTATGATGGTACATGGTTCTTATCTTCACTTTTTATGTTTAAGATCACATAATCATGAAAGAAATTCTGAATATAAATTTCAGAATTTTAAACAACCCGGAAAGCATGAAAACATCACATAGCATGCTTGACACATTGAATTAAATCCTAAACATGGATTCCAAGCATAATATGCTCACGTGAGTGATTAAAACATAAAAACATGCTAAACTAAAATTAAAATATGATTAAACATGCTAAAACTAAAATAAGATATGCTGAAAATTAAAATTTAAACAAGCATGAACATGCTAAAAATTTAAAATAGCAAAGTAAAGGTTTAAGAAATTCCCTCCACCTTAATCCGAGTTTCTTGTTGAATCTAACAGAGGTTCTCCTTATCTACCACTTTCAGAACTTCAAAAACTTTTAATCACTAACAAAACTACTTCAACAACTCTCTAAAATACTGACTTCTCACACAAGAAAGAAAAGAGAGTGAGAAGAGGAGCCAAGAAGAGGGCAACAACAAGCAAAGAGGAAAGTGTCAACTTTTTGCTTTGGAATGAAAAGAATGAAAGCATAAGGGGGTTTATATAGAGTTTCATGAGCACTAGAGGACAGTTTGGGCATGCTCACATTAGGAAACCTTTCCATTCCTCTATGGGGACATTTTGGAATGCATAGATTGAGTGTGCACACGATTTAGAATGTGGGTTGATTTGGTTTCCAATTCCTAGTGTGAACATAAGATATAAGCTTTATTTGATTTCCTATTTATGTGTGAACACAAAAGGATTTAGAATGCTTACTATTTTTTTATTGGAAATTAATCTAGGTGTGATATTGTGAGCAAAACAACTTTCCAATATGTTTTGGTAATGGATTCCTTTTCTTATACATGCCAAATCAACAAGATTTGACAATCTTCTATTTTAAATTAGAAACTTCTAATCTTGTTCCTATGGTGTTCAGAAACATTTTTCAGCAACTTCTATTTTTGGATTAGAAACTTTTAATCTTGTTCCTTGGGTGTTTTGAAACATTTTTCAGCAACTATTCTTAAATTAGAAATTTTTAATTTGGATTATTTGGGATGTTTTTGGTGTGTAGAGCATGATGTATATGATCACATCATGGTGCACATGGAATCATTCATTCATGGTTTCTTAATACTAAGTGGGACATCTCATAGAGGTGGCATACCTAATCATTTTTATGACACATGGGATCATTCTACATGAACTCAAATAAAAGAAACGTCCCATGGAGCTTAGGGTAGGGTGAGGGTATACATGATCATGGTATTCCACCCATGTGACTTGCACATGCTTAGGGTGGTCATGACTTCAAGGGTTCACAAAAATCAAATAAAAATAAATATCTCCTTATTTACAAGGAATTATGATTTATAACATATAGTTTTGGAATCATATAAACCTAATGCAAATTTTAAGGTATGGTTTGGCCCAAGATAATTTTTCCTAAAAAACTTTCATTATTTAAGACCCTTGAGGTCACTAGGCAAATGAAAATCCAAATCTTGGTCAATTGTCCTGATTTTTGGATATGTCATTTATTTTGTTAATCCATGTCATTTCATTTCGTTTTGGGTTATTTCAATTCTCCGAAGTATCCTAAATGCCAATTCTTTCCAAATTTGGACCCCTGAAGGACGTTTGGCAAATGAAAACCCTAATCTTGACCAATTGTTCTAATTTTTGGATATGTTGTCTAATTAGTTGGTTCATGTCACCTTACTTTGTTTTAGGTTATTTTGGGTTCCTAAGGGTCATCAAATGAGACTTTTGGAAACCTGCCAAATTTAGCCCCAAAATGAGTGTGGTTTCATTTTGCACCAAAATTTCACTGAATGAATCTTGAATTTCATTTAATTAAATACAGAGTTTTTTTAGGGTATTACAATCAAACTGATACCGTGTTTTAAATTTGCTCTTGCAAATCTAAAACACGCTGCTGTACAAATACAATTTCATGAATTTCAAACCAATGCAACATAAGTTCATGCAGATAGCATGCTTACATTCAAATCATTTTTTATATTTATAATGTCATATAAATAACCAAGATAAAGAAATACTCACAGAATACCAAAAACTTATTCCGTTGGGCATGGTCTCACTTTTTAGTATAATAATCAATCTCTTCCAAATTTATCGTAAATCAAACAATATAATTCATTGTTTCCTCTAATATATATATATATATATATATATATATATATATATATAAAGAGAGCGGTTGAGTTGAAATGCCCAATTCTTCTTCACTTCAGCTAGTCGACAAAAAATGCAGAAAGGAAGAGAAGAAGGAAAAAATTTGGCTAATCTAACACGTAGGTAAGTTATTTTTTCTCATGCTCGTTACAAAAATGATATATAAACTACTTACTACAATCCTAGGAGTATAATTTTTGTTATAGATAATGTTTTATAATATTTCCCAAAAATATGGTTTATATTCACATAGAGTAAAACTACACAAAAGTCATACCATTGTGTTCAAATCATCTAGTAGGTCACAGATATGTGACTTATTTGTACTCATGTAGTTTGTATGAATTTTTATGGTGATTGAAAACAAACACATAGTGGGTATGTTTAATGTTGCTGAAATTTTAATTGAAAGACATTGAAATGTAAAGAATGAAATTTAGGACTCCATGATAGCAACGTTATGATTTTTGGAGATTTATTAATAGATGCAATTTATATTTTTATAATTGAAAAAAAAATATCAGACAATATATGGGGTGGGACCCACATAAACGTATAAAACAATCAAAATGATAATAAGGTGAGTAGGGTGTTGAATAACAAAAAGAAATGAGACAAATTTGATTGGTCTATACATATATATATATACACGACCTAGGGCCGATTTAAGTCACCGACTTAAGTGCTCAGTTGCACCTAAAGTCTTATGGTTACTAGCTAATTGGTCCAACTCGTAATTCTCTTTTGAACCTATGTTAACTGTGGTTACGTCGTTGCTGACAAATCTCGTCTCCTCAAAAGCCCAATAAAACGCATTTGAGACGAAAAGCTTATTCGCTTGGTATAGAGCAAACCATCCTTTTCCCAAAAGCGACGAGTCTTGCCCTCCTTGACAGCTTGTAGTATTAGAACAGAACTTCCTTTGGCAACGCAAGGCTGATAAGTTTCGTAGCAACCAAGAATGAGTTCGATCCATTAGGTTCTTCGATTTGTTCGAAAAAGAAACGAAAGGCAAGAAACATCCTTGATTACAATTAAAAGGAACAATCTCAAATAGCCCAAGATCCAATTTCAGGCTCGAAGAGCTGAATGGCTATCCAACTCCCCCCAACACAAGGGAGTGGGCACTGCTCCCAGCTTGTCATAACAACGAATATATATAAATTAACCAATCAAATTGATCTCATCTCATTTAGTTATTCAACTCTCTTATCACCTTACCGTCATTTTTCTTTTTTATTTTTTTTATACGTTCATATGGGTCCTACCCCATATATTATTCGATATTTTCTCCATATACAAAAATGTAAATCAAATCTATCAATTAATCTCCAAAAATCATAATTTTAGTATCATTGAGTCCTAAATTTCATTCGCTACATTTCGGTACTTCTCAATTAAAATTTTAGCAATGTTACACATACCCACTATGTGATAGCTTCCAATCACCATAAAAATTTATACATACTACATGGGTACAAATAAATCACATATATGTGATCTATCATTTTGTTATACAACTCTCTACTTACCTTACCATCATTTTTCTTTTTTTATACGTTCATATGGGTCCCACCCCATATATTATTTGATATTTTCTCTAATTACAAAAATGTAAATTAAATCTATTAATTAATCTCCAAAAATCATAATTTTAGTATCATTAAGTCTTGAATTTTATTCTCTACATTTTTGGTACCTCTCAATTAAAATTTCAGTAACCTTACAAATACTCACTACGTGTTAGCTTCCAATCACCATAAAAATTCATTCATATTACATGGGTACAAATAAATCGCATATATGTGATCTACTAGATGACATGAACACAATGATATAACTTTTGTATAGTTTTACTCTAAGTGGATATGTACTATATTTTTGGAGAACACTATAAAACACTATCTATAACAAAAATTATACCCCTAAGATTGTAGTAAGCAACTTATATAGTATTTTTGTAAAGAGCATGGTATGAAAATTAGCCGAAGTTTGTCGAAATTAGCTGAATTTAATTAGGTAATTTGGACAATCGAAACGAAGTTTGCTTGTAATTATAAAATTACAAAATTTTGTCAAAATCTTCGAAAAACCAACAAAGTTCACTTAAAATTGAAGTTTTGAAGGTTTTTGTAGAAAAAAAATTGTATAAAAGCTGATAAAAAGAGCATTTTTAATGAAAGAATTTATGTGGTGCACAAAGAGAAAGAAGAACAAGCTATAACTTGGAAGAAGAGACAATAGAGAGAAGAGTAATAAGAGAAAAATAAGCTAAAAGTCTAAGAGAAGATAAATTGAGAAAAGAAAGAGAAATGAAAACCAAGGTTTATGTTTACAAAACCATTAGGGTTTGACAATAAATTTTTTTTGTTTCTTTCTTTTCTCTAACAGTTTTAAGTTAACACATGCGATGTGCATAAAACATTGCTAATGTTAAAATACATGTTCAAAACCATTACATATATTCTTTTATATGTAAAATATGTTTATTATGTTTGTTTTTGGTATTTTTAATAAAAATTGTCCATATTTTAGCACTTATGTAGTATTTTTTTGAATTTTTCTAATTTGATAGATTTTTACAAAAATTCTTTCGAATTTCTCAAACTCTTCAAATTAATTCTAATTTTCAAAGGTCGAAGTTTGGGGTGAAGTCGAATTTTCGTTCCTTGGTAACGAGAATGAGGAAAAATAACTTACTTATGCATTAGATCCATAAAATTTTGTCCTTTTCTCTTTGTTTTTGCGTTGTCTATCGACTAGCTAAAGTGAAGAAGTAATGAGCATCTCAACTCAACCGCCCACTTTATATACATACGTATATATAATTAATATAATTTTGGGGCCCACTACTCCTGTGCAACCTTATTACACACACACACACACACACATATATACCCACTTTTCACCTACTAATCCATTATGACATTTTTTTCCTCTCTCCATTTTTTTTTTGTAATCCATTTTTTTATCCAACATTTATATTTCTAATATATAATTTAATTTATTTAATTTAGATATATAACATGTATTTTTAATACGTGTATGCAATTAATACGTATGTATACGCGTACTCAATGCAGATACGTGTATTCATATGCATCTACTTTCATTTAAAATTATATATATATATTAAAATATGAAGTGTGACAACTACTAAGCTATTTCTTTATACAATTATTCTTGTTAGCTATAAATAACTCTCATGTGTTTGGAAAACACAAGAAGGGAGTGATTTATAATCCCAGTTTTGGAATGAGAATAGAGTCTCTTTGTGCCTAATATTGAATTGTCTAGCATTCCCTATGTTATTTTGTCCTATACTCGAGTATCCTAAGCGGTTGTAAGTAAATTGTTTAAGTAGTAATCCTTTGAGTAATAATGATAATGTCAGGTGATCCTCGAGTGTATAGTGTTTGGAAGGCCAAATATTCAGTGGAATCCCATTGGTTTGCTAAGTAGGTTGGAGCCTAGTGCACCACACGTGGCCAAGACAAGATGGTCATAACACTACTCCATTACTTGGGCACATTGCAAGGAGAGCAAGCCTGTATTACTGCAGATAATCAAGACGACAACCCCAAATTGTGGGAATTGTGGAAGGGGACCACAACCTCGGTAGCAAAGCATATTGCAGCCAGTTCTACCCTAAATTGTCATGGACTATGTACAACGACTCAACCTCAAGTTGTGTGCAATTGCTAGAAGTCCAACCTTGGTTTCCTAATGTACAATGGCAATTCAACCTCATCTCGGTGGACAGGTTACAGAAGAAACTTCAATAAAAATCTTGGTTGTATTGGGTGCTCATAACAATTGGCATCATTAGTCATCTCTTACCCATGCCTTGTTACTCGAACCAACTAGTCCAAGGCTACACTTGGCCTTCCTCGAGCCATGCATACATTATTCGTCATCAACTACTGTTCACGAGAATACCATCTTGGCCACAACAAGCCATCTCCTTGAGCATACCAATGCCCAAGTACATTTCATTGCTCCCTCCCTTAGAGAATGACATCTCAAATATTTGATGTCAGGACCAAGGTGCTAACGGCAGCTTAGCTTGCACCTATATAAGCATACACATATTTCCATGTTGCAAAACTCAATTTGCCCATGATACGATGGTTTGAATTTTGAAATAAAAACAACATAGATCATTGATGGATTTACCTGTTCCAGGGAATTGTAATCATCAGCAATCCTTGAATACCTATTCTCAAATGCCCTTTGAGGCCTTTGAGAAGGCTCAGTAACTTGAGGTCCATGGTATTGCGGTGGAGGTGCATAACCCTGTGATGGAGCATAACTTGGAGATGCATAAGATGGGTTTTGTGGAGCGTATCCTGGATAAGGCCAAGATGAGGAAGCCGATCCAAATGAAGACGAATCTCTAAAACTTGAAGGCCTTGAACTTCTAATACCCATCAGTTCCCAATCTTCGGACACTCCACAGAGTCAACTTCTCACCTTCACAAAATAACACACAAGAAGAACTACACTAATTATAAGGATAATCAGCACTAACCAAAAAATAAAAAATAAAATAAAATAAAAAATCAACCAACGCAAAAATCCGAGAAAAAGTTTCAATGTCAAACTGGATCTACTCTGACGTGTTGTAAAGGCCCTTCCTTTTTAAAAAATTTGAAAGACCCGTCCTTGAATTACTCGTTGTATTAAAGCATACATGATTTTCCGTCCACATTGAAACTACAACTACGAAAATGATTCAATTTTTTCTTCTAAAATACCATAAAAAGAAAGACGGCCCACGTGCCATGAACACCGGTTAAAAGAATAGAATTTCACCGTTCAATGTGTTCTTCACTCCCAAAACTGATCTTTCTAGCACATCATTCCAATCAAAAGAAAAAAAAATGAAGAAAGAAAACCAGCACTTAACACAACGGATTTGCAGAACTCCAAGAAAGACGACTGCCAAGTAGCGTAAAAACATGAAAATTATGAAGGAAACAACGCCGAACGTGCAGGGAGACGAGACAAGTCAGTCAACTAAAAGTAAAGTATTTATATTTATCCAAAAAGACTCAAAATACCTGAAAGTCGCCACATTTTTAGTAATAAAAAGAGCGAAATTACCCAAAAATCTCGTCCCATCAAATAAGATCGTCTCTTCCGTTCACGATCACTCGTCCTTATCATTAGCTTACTATCACCCAAAAAAGCTAAAAATAAAAAAATAAAAACCATGCGTCTAAACTACTCGTGGAGTTGTGTAGGGTTTACAAAATCAAGTTAATCCTTTCTCATCGAAATTGGTCTTCAAAAGATCGCAAAATCAGCACAATGTCGTGTAGAGAATTAAGAAAAGATCGAACCTTTCGGAGGAACGACAATGGCAGCATCTGAACGTCTGTCGCTTTCGTGCTTCTTCTTAGTCAAATCATCAAAATGTAGAGCCGAGTTCAGACGACCAAAGCGAAATTCAACCGCGAATTGGCAAGGCCGACAAGGGAAGGAAGCGAGGGAAGAGAGTCAAGGGTAAATTCGTAACTTGACGTGACTGGACTTTTTATTTTCTTTTTGTTTTTCCAGTTTTGAACTAAAGCGAATGTCGAGATGACACGTGTGGTTTGAGGATTAAATAGTTGTGATATACGTGTGAATCTTTTGGACTGTTTCAAAAAACCACGTGACTGTGTAGGCCCATCCTAGTCTATTTATTTTTTATTTGTTTACGTTCCTTCAAAAAAAAAATTAAAAATGGATATTGTAAATACAAATCGATATTGTAAAATACATGTATTTAAAGATAAAAATAAAAAAAAAATATGAAAAAATATTTGATATTTCAAGATTTAGAAATTCGTTTGCTAAAAAGCTTAAGAAAATATATTATCTTTACAAAATATATACCTTTTTTTTAGCTTTTATTTTGTTAAATCTGTGCGAAATTTAAATACAATCAAACATTTTTTCTTGTTTTTAAATTTTAATAATGTTTTTGATATAATATCAAGGATAAAAAAAATTATAAATTAATTAAACATAAACATCTATTTTATTTTCTCAAAACTATTTTAAATATTTTTGAAAATTATTTATATTTTCTTTTTTACAACTAAGACCTAGTCTTATAATGACATAACTTCAAGGGCCCAACAACCATGCTCGGTTATCCTCACTCAATCCTTTGATAACACGAATGATTTTTTAACATGTTGGCCATATTTTTTTAATACTATATTAAAACATTGAAAGGTTATGAAATATAATTATTTTAATAATATATCATGAAATATCTAAGATATATTTGGATAGAACGACACATGCATGAATCATTAATTCAATTTTTTCTTTTTTTTGGAACACGTGTTAGCATGTCAAGTGATAAATATCTTTTGATAGAGTGGGACTTTGGAAGGTAATTTAGACCTATTTACTTCATTTTTTTATATGCAAGTTTTAGATATTAAAGCACAAAAACATTAAAATAATATTTAAATTACCCATCAAAAAATTAAATTTAGACGTTACCATTATTTATTTATCCTTGTTGGAAAGGTCAGCCAGAAAGCTTCTGGTGCATGTACAGGTAACAACAAAATGAACCTGTTTAACATTGAGAATAAATTATACCATTAATACATTTGTATGATTTTTGGTGTTATATTATATTTAATGTGTGTGAATTTTCAAATATTTTATGTTGTATCTATTGGTTCAAAGTATAACTTTGCATTAATCTTTTATTTGATCTTTATAATATATATATATATAGTTGTATAATTATAATTTTAAATTTTAAATCCATATGTTAGTTTGGATTTTGTATTTGTCAAATATGTCAAAATAAACTTGTTTAACTTTTAAAGATAATAATTAACATGTTCAATTCCTTTATTGAACATGTTTGATTTGAATTTTTAACGATAAAATGTTATTTAAATGGTTTAAGTTTGTGTTTACGGTTACAATACAATAACACATATTACTATAATATGATAATTACAATGTGCTAACATGACTCGTCGTCCTTAATATTTCTCATGTTTAAGTTTTAAAATTAAGATCAATCACATTCAAAAGAGAAATGAATACATTTATAAAAGTTTGTAGCATTATCCGTATATAGATTGCATTGCTACTCTTATTTTCATTGAAATACATTCCATATATTTTTTTTTAATCTCTCTAACATATTACATATATATATATATTTAAGAAGTGAATGCATTTATAAATATAAAAGGCGGTATCATTATTTCTGAATTTAATATTTAGTCAAATCCCTATTCCACTCTTGAACCAGCTAACATTTGAAGATTGCAATTCTCTTCCAATACTCAACCTTAAAAAATAAATATTTTGATAATGACATGTCCCCTACCCAATTATTTAACTTGGCTAATTAACGAGGACTAGTCTATTAAATAAGAGGTCATATGTAGTGCCAGGTTCTGCAACATCAATCAACTTGTATTAAACTTCTACAAGCTCATATCGTTACCAGAGTTTTGAAGATTAGGAAGAGTTTTGATAAATGAATAGTCTCGTTCAACATTTCTTGCAAAGTAAAATCTAGTTGGGCTCTTTTTATGTTGGTCCCGCAAAATGATTTTATATCGTTCATTCATAGGAAAGGTTACAATGTTTGAGTTAATCATGCGCAAAAGATGTCACTCTAGCTTTGTACTCCAAATCTATATTTAGAATAAAATACACTTATGTTATTGGCATTAGTCAACCTTAGAATTCATGCTGTTGCAGTTTAATTGGTTCCTAAGGTTTTTTTTTTTTTTTTTTCCTCTAGTTGTGGTCCTTTCCTTTGGCATTGGATAATAAGTTTCCTGAACACGATACACAATTAAAATTTCAACTAAATTTCAGATCATAAACATGTTAATATACTAAAACTAAAAAAATGACATGTTTAACATGATTATAGACAAGTTAACAGATATATTATGAATAGGTTAATTTAAACTTAACATATTTATTAACATGTTAATGACATTATTTCTTTTTTATTATTTTTGGTTAATTTATTTTCAAAAAATTAATTGTGACGACACATATTTTTCGCATACGAATTAAAGAATTAATGGGTTTGATGTATGTATTTTCCTATATTTTTTAAAATTTTAATAAAAATTGATAAATTTTTCTAATTTTTAAATCATATATTGAGGGAAATTTTGAATAATTGGAAAATATAATTTTGAGAAGAGAATACATCAATTATGGTGAAAATATAATTTTTGGGAGAAAATATGATTTTTTGGATATTTTGGATTTTTGGAGTAATTATTGAATTTTTGGTATAATTAATAAAGTTTTTGAGAAAAATGCAAATTTTGGGCAGAATATTCAATTTTTGAAAAATAAAATGTATTAATAATGAAAATTGGTGAATACATAAGGGGATAAATCAATGATTATAAAAATAATTATAAAAAAGAATTAAATACATATATATGTGCACATATGTACCAAAGAAGGAAAATAGAAAAAAGGAATTGAAATAAACAATATATATATATATATAATTTCGGTGGCATGGGCTCATGGCCTGTGTGGGCCGAAACTCGACTCGGGCTCATGGGCCCGTGCCAGATACATGGGCCTGTGCCAGATACTTGGATCGCGGGTCGAAGGCCTACTCGAATTGAGTTGAGGGTGTGGGCCAGCCCATGTGTTCTAGCTGCTTCTCCTTCGATTTTTGCTCGAATTTTTAGCAAACTTTTTTTGGTTTTTTTAGCAAAAAACCAACAAAATCCATGGTTTTAAATCGTAGTTTTGGCAATCCAATCACCCCTTTGACTCAGCCAATACATGGTGACAATAAGACACCTTATATAACAGCTCGTGGGCTACATGGATGGCCACATGATACTCTCATTTTACATGCAAGGCCACCTCAAAATGCAACAAAACCTCCACTCTTGAGCAGAATCTCCAATTTTCAGTTTCTGTAACCCATCTTTCATAGTCCAAATCTCCCTCATTTGGAGTTCGTTTTTAGTGATCTAGGACTTTTTGAAAAGCCCTTACTACCCTCTACAACATTGCACTGGCTGTTGGTCGAATCTCACATTTGTTTGTGATTTGAAACAACCACAAACAGGGCTATTCAACACTGTTGCAGTTGGAAACCTGCAGAAAACTGTGTTGGAGCAAAATTCAAATGGTATATTCCTAAGCTATTCAAGGTCCATTCTTGACGCAAAACCCCTTGTTTTATTCCTTATCTTGTGTACTTTCACATCTAAGTGGTGAAATCGAAAATTGAAGTCTTAAACTTGTTCTACAAGGCACTGAGGTTGACTGTTGATCAACTGTTACGACAATTCTGTAGAAGACAGTTCTTGAAAGCGTTTTTAGGGCATCATTTGAAATGGCTAGAGACATTCATTTTGGATTAAGGTTTGAGACATTTTAAACCTCACATTTGAGGCTATAAGAAGGTATAAACCCTAACCCCTAAGCCTCTGTATGCATAGTTTTTTGTCCATCCCAAGATGCCTAGTTACGTATAGGTTTTTGATAATTAGAAAATATTTTGAAGTGTTGATATGTGCTAGGTATAAGGTGTATTTGAGAAGTGATCTTTGCCTCGTTTTTGCTTACTAATTTGGAAGAATACTTGGATTGTTAATGTTCTGGAATCTGAGCTTTAAAACACGTATGGGATAGTGCCTCAAATCAATGGGGTAGTAGAGATGTTTAGGCACTTAAAAACTATAGAAAACTTGAACATTTGAACAATTTGTAGCATAACAGAGAAGTAGAAGACTAATTAACTGACCAAATATAGGTATTTTGAGCTGAAATTTGGTAGATGGTCACTGTATATGTCAAGATTATGTGTACTAAATTTCGACTCAAACTAAATTGGGTAAAGGGGTCAACTGATATGCCAATTGATTATCTGTCACATAGGATACTTTGACCAATAGCTTGTGCAATGTTGTAGAGGGGATTGAGAGCTTTCTAATGAGTCCAAGATCACAGAAAATGGATTCAAAACAAGGGAGAAATGAATTGTTATGGGTTGCAACAATTGGAATTTGCTCAAGAGTTGAAGTTTTGTTGCATGTTGAGGTGTCCTTACATGGCAAAAGGGAGTGCCACATGACCATCCATGTGGCTCATGGGTTGCCATGCAAGTTGCCTTATTGTCTCCATATATTGGCTTGGTTAGGAGGGTGGTCGGATTGGCAAAACCATGGTTCAAAACCATAGATTTTTCTAGTTTTTTTTGTTGAAAAACGCTAAAAATTTGCTGTTATTTTGATGAAAATGTAGGGGAGAAGAGAAGATGGGGCGTGTGGGCCGTCCCACATCCCAGTTTTGGCCCGTACTGGCGGCTCGAATGCACGAGTCTGTGAACCCGTGCACTAGGTTCGGCCCACACAGCTCACGGCCCTTGCGGCCGAACCCAACATCTGACTTTTTTCTGTTTTATTTTTCATTCTCTTGGTACACACACACACACACACACACACACACACACACACATATATATATATTTGATTCATTTGCTTAGTTCTTCACCAAGTTTTATCAAAATTATCACAATTTCTCAATTTTCATCATTTATACATTTATTTTCTAAAAATTAAATATTTTATTTAAAATTTATATTTTGCTCCAAAAAATTTCATTAATTTACACCAAAATTCAATAATTTCTTCAAAAATTCAATAATTATTTCAAAAAATCATATTTTCTCCAAAAATTATATTTCTTTTGTATTTTAATGTATTCTCTCATCAAAATTATGTTTTTCAATTATTCAAATTTTTTTCAATAAATAATTAAAATTTAGAAAAAAATCATGTAGTTTCATTAAAATTTTTAAAAAATACATGAAGACGCATACATTGATCCCATTAATTTGTATGTGAAAAGTATGGGTTGTCACAAAATCCATGTTGTGCGATTGGGATTAACAATTATTGTGGTGGAAGAGACGAGATTTATATTAACATACATAGATTTGGGTTAAAACGGGTTGACACGATTAAACATAACTAAAATTTGAATCATAAATATATTAACCTACTAAACTCAAAAATGACATATTTAACACGACTATAGATAAGTTAAGAAATAAATGATATATATGTTAATCTAAAATTAATGTATTTATTAATATGTTGATGATATAATTTTTATTTTTATTCTTTTAAAAAATATTTTTTAATTTATTTTTAATAATTTTTATATATTATATTTTTAATAATTTTTTTGTAAAAAAATTATTTTAAATTTGGTTTCAAAAAGTTAATAATTTATCTATATGTACGCAGTTATGATGTGATTAATAAATAGGTTGGATTTTGGTTTGTAAATTTGACAAAATTAATATATAGCTTAGACTCCTTTATGACACCACATATAACAAAAATTGCCACCCATAAGATTAGTAGGTGCAATGGTTAGGACAATGAGAATAAAGATCGAATTTTTTTTGTTGAAAAAGGAAAAACTAGCAAATCCACCGTTAGCAATGGCATTCATAATTATTTTGGTGAAAGAGAAAAAAAATTGATAAGATTCAATGTCACTCCTTTTATATAATAATAACAAATTAAAAAAAAAAGACACACACACACATATATATATATATATATATATATATATGTCTTGCTAATCTAAATAAATAAAGCAAAAGAAGAAGAAGATAACAAAAGAAAAAAAAGAAATATAACTAAAAAGGTTTACCTAAAATATATATCTTAGCTCATTTTTGAAGTAAGGCTGACGTACCCGAGTTGTTGAGCTACAATTTTGTGTGGATTAATTATATATAATGATCAGCTGCTCTACTGGTGATGGTATCTCCTTGCCTTCTGATGGCTGGGATCGAAACCCCCCTTGATATTGTAACTATTGTTGTTAAAAAATAAAATAAAAATAAAAATTATATATAATGATCAGTTCGACGGATCTGTGTTCACCCTTATCTTAAACGGGACAGCTGTAAGAATTAAGTTGAAGTTTCAGATCCCCATTGTTGTAAATGTGGCCGACACAGATTTTCGTAAGAGTCACATTATGAGATGCCTAAGCAAATATCAGCTTGCGATTGAGAAAGTTGAACTTAATTTGAGTTCACTACCATGTAAAGGGCAAGGTTCATCAACTACTTAATCATAGCAGCAACACTGCACACTTCATCACCAAGCACTAATGGCTCTCGACCTCTACACCTTTCTTTCTTTACTTTTGTTTCTTCTTCTCGTTTCTCTACTTCTCAAAAGAACCAAGAAGAGGGGAATCAGGAACCTTCCTCC
>JAJIYU010004888.1:0-23415 GCA_030144865.1 Tinospora cordifolia
AGACATGAGATATTGAAAAATGGAATGTCAAGTGTGTGTCACTTGTAAAGTAGCACGGACCCAACCCGCATATTGGTTAAGTCCACTGTCAAATAGAACGGTGGTTAGGTCTAACACTCAAATCAAAGAAACATGGGGGTTGGGGTGTTACAGTTACCTCAGAACATGAGTATTTTGGTACTTAGAAAATTTTTAGAGTTTTGCTAATACATGAAATATGTTTGAGAGTATGTTTGAGTATGGTTTTGGCCACCTTAGCTCACTGTTTCGAATTGATATTAATTGTTAGATGTTCTATGATCTAAATACTTTAACGGGTGTAAGAAATAGCCTTGAATTAATGGTTTAATGAGGGGAAATAAAACTTGAAAAATCATAGAAACCATGAGCATAAGAAAAATCTGTTACATACCAGAGATTTTAGGGGATCAATTGACTAACCAAAACTTGGTATTTTGCACTGCAATTTGGTGGAGACCTTACTATGTATCCCAAAAATAATTGTACCAAATTACATCCCAATCTAAGTTGGGTAAGTGGGCCAATTTATATGGATAGTGACTGTCTATCACATGAAATCTGAGAAATTAAAGTTCCTATTATCCCACTTAAAATTCCTGCCAAATGAAGCCTAAAAATCCCAATCTAAAATTTTGGTGAGGTTTTAGGAGGTGAAGATCAAATCTGAAAAATGTTGCATAAATCTTATGCACAGATTGATCGCAGAAAAATCGAAAGATTTTTTGTGCAGATAAAACAAAGGCTAGAATTTGAATAAGTGTCGGAAATTGGAGATTTTGACCAAGTATATGTAAATATGGTCAACTGTGTATTTTTGAAACGAGACAATATGTAGTATAAATGATAACTCTCTATAATGTTTGCTTACTTTCGCACTTGAATCCTTAGATTATTCTGATATTAGTTGTTGTTGAATTTGGAAAGTCTTAATAGTAATTGGGCAAACTTGACATGGTGAGTGGGTTCGTCAAGTCACTATACCGATCAGACTGTCTTTCAGCCTAGGGAAGGGGCCCTGACACAAATTTAATGCCAAAAATTTAGGACAATTATTTTGAATGTATTAAATGTTATAATTGAACTTCTAATTTATATTGCAGAAAATAACTTTAAAAAATACATTTATTTATCTTAATGTTTTTCCATGGTCAATTTTTTTTTCCATTTTACCCTTTTACTTTTTATATATTACGATCAAAGCCACTCTTCAAAATAAGGCAATTATTATTTATTATTTATCTAACAATAATTTGGAAATGCATGTATACATAAAACAACATAAACTTATTCATTTTTCTTTTTTTTCATTAATTATTTATTAATGATATATTTTAACTTCAAGGTTTTTTTGTACTAAGTATTTGTTAATTTTATTTTCTTAAATAAATATGTACAAACAAATTTAGTGCCAAGAATTTTGGACAAATTTATGATGTATTGAATGTTCTAATTGAACTTCTTATTTGTACTACATAGAATAACTTCAAAAAATACATTTATTTATCTTAAAATAAACATTAAGCAAATTATCAAATTATATGATATTAGAGAAATTCACTTATCTTATAAAATATATTTTTTATTTAAAAGTTTATTTCTATGCAATGTAGGTGTAAATATTTAATTGGCATTATTATAGAATTTAAAAATGATATGCCACTTAAGATTAAATTAACTTAAGAGAATTTGATTAATAATTTGATAATGTTGCTACATTTAATAACTTCACATCAGTTTATTAGGCTTTTATTTTATTTTTTTTATTCTTCTCTTTCTTTTATTGTTTTTGACCTTTTGACATTTTATTAGGTTTTATTTCTTATATTATATGATTATTCTTTCTGCTTTTTAAATATATAAAATTTAAATTGATATATTTTTTAGTTTAAGACTTCTTTTTTTGTTTTAGATATGATGTTATAAAGTTTTTTTAATTTTAATGCATATCTTGCATACGCTAATTATAAAAATTTTGTTAATTTTAATAAACATATCATACTAAGGTTTTTTATTAAAATTTTGATATTATTGTTATTTTCTTTTAAAATATTTCTTTATCATATCAAATTTTATGTATATCATGTGATGAACCATATTTTTGAGACACCAAATTGATGGGTTCAATATATGTATTCACATGTATTTTTCTGATTTTTTTAATGAAAACACATGAATTTTTTCAATTTTGTTTAATTTTTACCTAGTTAATTGAAAGAAATTAAATTAATTGAGAAATATAATTTTTGGGAAGAGAATATATTAATTATTGAGGAAATTTAATTTTTAAGGGAAAAATACAATTTTTGGAGTGATTATTTACTGTTCAAGACGAAATAATGAATTTTTGGGTAATTATTTGATTTTTGAGAAAAAAATGTTGACTTTTAGATAGAATATGTAATTTTTAGGAAAAAATGTATAAATATTGAAAATTGAGGAATAGTTAAAAATTTTGAAGGAAGTGATGGACAAAAGAGTAAATTTATACAAAAAATAATATAAATAAATAAAGAGAAGATAAAATGAAAATGAAAAGAAAAGAAAAGAAAAGAAAGGGGAAAATAAAAAAATAAACAAATGGGATTTTTAGGCCCTAAGGCACAAGGGCAGTGAGGCTTGTGCGGGCCGAGAAAACGCATGGGCTTCTTGGCTCGTGAGAGCCACAACCACGCATGGGCTGCTTGACCTGTGTGAGTCAAATTCAACGCGTGGGTCAGCCCAAGCATTCGGCGGCCCATGCACCCAAACCACCAATTGTGTTCTCCCTCTCTCTTTCTCCCCCATTTTCCAACAACAATAACAGCATTTGTTTAGCAGAAAACAGCTATGGACCATGGTTTTGACCATCCGTCAGGGTTGATAGCTTGAAGTTTGAGCGTAAACAATAAGTCACCTTGCATGATAATCCATGAGCCACGTGGCAAGCCATTTGGTGTTGTAACAACATCTTTCTCTTAGTCCCAAAACCATTTTTAATGAAATTATAGTCTTTAGAAATTTAATACCCTATAATCTTACGAACGCATATACATCGAAATTAAAAAAATACAAATATAAAATAATCTATCAAGAAGTAAAATAAATATTTTATTTCATATATGTGATGTAAACTTTGGATTAGAAATATAAAATGAAAGGTACATTTGGGAGAAATTAATAATAAAAATAATATAAGTAGATACAAGGTCCGTGCCTCTTGCGAAAAACAAAATGAATGGAATTTAATCTCACAAGTGCACATGAACAACAAAAATATAAAATCAATTAATTAAAAAATAAATGAATTAAAATCATATTTTATTTAAATATATGCATAACCTATGGTTCGAGAAATAAAATCAAATATTGGTTTCAGAAATAAATCAAATGTTGGTTGATTGGAAAAAAGAAAGAGAAAAAACAAGATTGGCATGCTTGGCTTGACGAACAAGAAAGAAGAATGAAGAAGCTGTGTATGTGCGTTTTAGGGCGTGACGAAGAAGAAAAAGAAGAAGAGGTGCTCTGATTTGGGGCATGAAGAAGGAGAGATCAAAGTTGTTGTGTGAGCTACTGTTCTTGCGCAAAGAAGAGTGAAACGAACAAGAAGAAAACCAGCTGTGACGTAGAGAAAAACAACGAAGAAGCAATTGCGTTGTGCGTTGCTGCTGGTGCATGAAAAGAGAGAACAACTCCTGCAATTACAATTTGGAATTTGAAGAAGAAGGAAGGATGAATAGCAAGAAGAATCACGTTTTTGGGCTCAAATCTGCGAAAAAGAGTGATGCCCTAGATTTCAAAAATTTTTCGTAGCCTTTGAATCTTGGAGATCTAAGGGATTGGAACACTCAAAACCTCCATTTTCATTCTCAAACCCAAATCTGAGATGGTGAAGCCCTAGATCTGGTTTTGTGCGTGCAAACCGCCATTTTTGCTTTCTCAAACCTCCACCAAACTGTGCTAGGCTAGTTTCTAACCATTTCAGTTGAGATCCAAGGGTTTTGGACTGATATGAACCTTTTTGATTTCCTTTCAAACTCAAATATGTGAAGAACGAGTTTGCAAAGAGGTATTTGAGGGTTTAGACTCTCAAAACTATTTCGAGCAAGGTGAGCACGTTTTCTTACATAAGACCATGAATCCTTGTATTTCATTTGTGTGTATTTTTATGTTGGATGTGTATTGTTTGGATTGAAGGGGTTTCGAAAGGAAAATCATAGCTGAGAGATTTACCTACGAGATGAATGGATGGTTTTGATATGAAAAGAAATATTATCAAAGTAAAGGGATTTGCGGGTTCAATGCTTGAAACATCGCAGAACTTGGGAATCAAACCTCATTTTTTAAGATCATGGAATTGAAGTTGAAGGTTGTAACGTATAAAGGCATACTTGATTTAATTTTGAGACTGTTATGAATTTGAATAAATTAATTAAACTCTTAGATATGCAAAAAATAGGTTGAATTAATCAGAGAGCTCTAAAATAGGAAATAAGGCATTTTGGAGCCTATAGCTAAGAGGTTCGATTTCTAAACACCCGAACTTACTTAAAAATATTTATTTGTGATTATAAATATTTTGTTTTGATATGGATATGAATGAGTAATGGAAAAATATCGAACTTCGGGAGGTGTGGAGATTCAGAGATAAAAAAAAATAAATTTATTTAACATTTAGATGCAAATATGGGAATGTTGGAATGATCTTGTTTAGATAGAAATAATTATTTAAAAGCTATGGAAATTCTTGAATGTCTCATTAGCTGAAAATTATTTTATTTAAAATTGAAAAGAAAGTAGGAACCTAGAAAGATTTACTGTAATAGATTTCTATTGCAGATTTATATTTTTGGAGCAAATCCTAGCGACAAACGGAGGTAAAGGAAATCCAAGAAAACTTTCAGGTGGGTGAGATTTCCTTGCTCACTTGTATTATTTAGATTTTAATTTAAAACATGATTTTTGGTAGTTTCAAGATCTATTATATGCATGTTCTTGTTTCTGTTGGCCTGATTAAATTGAATAAAGATACTTGGTGCTAGATTAATTGCTCTTGTTGCATTTCGTGGTTTTCGTCTCCATTCTCCACATATTTATGAATGCTACCATTGTGAATAGTATGTTGTATGGCATGATTTGATTGATTGGGAACTTAAAGGAAGACAAATGATTTTAAGAATGCAATTGCCGATGCGATGTATGTAGCCACCAATCACATTGTGGTATCCCTATAGTAAATAGCTAGACGCGCATCGTAGGTAGCCCCCCTTTGACACTATATTACTCAGTTAAGAGTTCTTGGAAATGAATAATCACTTTCTAATATTATTTGTTTCTGAGATAGTGGATTCCAAGGGTATGGCTAAGCATAGCATACCTAAATGCCACAGGTATGGCCGCGTATTGTACATGAATGTTTGTGTATGTTATTGATTGATGATTGATTAAAGGGCCCTAACTATGGCTATGCAATACTTGAAACTTAACACAATTAGAATTGATGTGTTATTGTGTATGGTTGGGGAATTGTAGCGTACGCCTAATTGCGAGATACGGCTGAGCCTAATGTATCATGGCATGCTAGAACCTCTAGGGATTTCTAAGAGAATATCTCCTTCGAACTTAGGTTATGACAAACCAATCTATTGTATGAAACGACTAATGTTTTGAAAGTGCTTGCATGTTTTGGATTAAACCTTTATAATGCTTGTGATGTTTAGGAATGACCCACTGGCTTTCAAGCTCACTTACTTTATACTTTTCAGGTACCCAAAGGAGTCATATGCATTGATTTCACAAGTCTTAAAGATTTGCATGACGAAACTATGAAAGGTGAACTTTGTTTTATTTTGGGATGTATATTGATGTAATTATTAAACAGGTTGGATAACTATTTTTGTTGTAACTTATATCTCTACTTCTTATTTTTGTACTTTGGACTTTGAACAGGACTTCCATATTTTGGGTCATATCTAGGATATTTCATTTTCAATTATTGAGATGTCTTCCGCTACATTATTCTATTCAAATTGTTGCATCATGCACGCATCTAGACTACATACAAGTAGAAAACAGAGAACAGGGAAAAAGGGTGTAATATCCTGAAAACTATGTACATGATGAAATGAAATCAAATGTTTATTCAATGAAATTTGGGTGCAAATTGAACTAGGCTTATTTTGGGGCTAAATTTGGCAGGTTTCCAAAAGTCTCATTTGGTGACCCTAGGGATCTAAAGCAACCTGAAACGAAGTAAGATGACATGAACCAACTAAATAGACAACATACTCAAAAATTAAAACAATTGGTCAGAACTAGGGTTTTCATTTGTCAAATTTCCTTTAGGGGGTCCAAATTAGAAAGAATTGACATTTTCGGTACTTAGGGAATCGAAATAACCCGAAACAAATGGGATGACATGAACTAACAAAATAAACAACATATCCAAAAATCAGGCCAATTGGCCGAGATTTGGATTTTTATTTCATAGTGCCTTCAGTGGGTTCTAAATAAGAAAAGTAAATAAAAACCAATTTGGCCAAACCATATATTAAAATTCTTAATTTTTTTCATGTGATTCCAAAACTATAGTATAAAGACCATAATTCTTTGTGAATAATGAGATATTAATTTTTGTTAAATTTTCGTGGATCTATAAATAGTGATGATGTTAGCATGACAAAAGCATATACCCCTAATGCATGTGCAAGTCACATGAGTGGAACACCATGATCATGTACACCTACAACCTACCCAACTCCATGAGACATTTTCTAGTATTTAGAAACCATAAAAAATGATCTCATGCACACCAAAACAATTATCATGTACAGCATGCTCCGCACAAAAAAAAAATGTCCCATAGGAAAGTTTGAGAATGATCATGGTTGCCACTAGGTGTGATATTATACACCAAGTCCAAGAATACAAGTTTAGTGGAGAGTGGCTGATTCAAAGAGATATAAAAAGATTTCTTCACTTAGATTTGACTAAGAAACAAAGGAAAAATTAGAAAAATAGAAAGTTACCTCATGCTCACATGTAACACCCCAATTTTCAACCGGACCTCCATTCACATTTTGTCTCACGTGTGGATCGTCGCTCGTTAAAAATTGGAATGATACTAAAATTTTCTTTCTGTCCAAATCTTTTTCTTTTAAAATTAAGCTTATAAACATTTCTTCTCAAGTAAAAGTCTAGATATATATTCTATACAAAACAGAAGATCAAGATAATTCCTCAATACATTCACCAGATTTCTCAAGATAAATAGTAAACAATGCAATGAAATAACTTTAAAAATTATCATTAAAACCAAAATTGTTAAACAAGAAAAGTTATTTAAACATAAAATAAACTATAACTAAAACCAATGTAAATACATTAAAACAATCCAGTAAAATATTTAAAACATGACCTCCAAGTCTCCTATTCTGGACAACCTCCCCAATGAGGTGTCCAATTAAACTGTGAGTCTTCTGACGTAAGTTATCATATTCTACGTCAAGATGTACTTGAAAAATAAAGTGGGAGTAAGCTTGAAAGCCCAGTGGATCGTTCCTACACATTACATGCATTATATAGATCCAATCCAAAATATTACAAACACTTTCAAGCATTAGGCGTTTCAAACATTCATTTGTTTTAGTTGTATTCTAAGATTGGAAAAGGGTTGAGATGCCCTGTGATCCAATCAAATCTTAGAGGGTCTCAATAACTGTCTAAAATCAATCGACACTCACATCACCGCCTAAGAGAGAGTACTTACCATGACATCGTACCGTCTCCCAAAGGCTTCGAGCTGTCACAGTCAACTCCAGTTGGGAATACCTACAATCAACTTTGTAGCTCGACAATCTCAAGAGTGACATATAGGAGATGCCACCTCGACCCGCTTCAGGCTCGACAATCGCACTGGTACGTGGATTCTTAATAAACTATCATCTTATTTTTGTTTTATAAACAATTTCAATCATGCCAAACATCACACACATCATGGAAAATAAATCAAATAATGCAAGTTATTCACATGAGTAAATAATGAAATCTAAATGCATGTTTTCCTATTAATGCATCCTATAGATAAACAAAGCGCAATTTAAATAAATTATCACACCATCATCCAAGCACGCCAAACAAGTTCAATCAATTTCATAACAAAATTCTAGTATTCCTAGAACTATTCAAGCAAATGCTTTGAATTTTAAATCTATATAATACATATGAGCAAGGAAGTCATGCTCACCTGATTCTACCGATCTCCAGGACTCCTTGCTTGATGTTTGATACTCTAACATGTGAAGATCTGGAAATCATCACTTGATCAGACTTTCTCTTCCTTGCACCAGTATAGAAATCCAGAAGTAGTTCTCTAACAATGCCTTCGTCCTCTGTGTCTGAGACTTGCTTGAATAGAGGTTCTATCATTGCAGTCTTGGACAACTGTATTCTTACAGACACCCTATACTGAGAAATCAATGGTTATTATCTAGAGTTAACTAACTACTATAGTAATAGAAGGTAAATCATACTGACCAGGAATACCGTGTGACACATCCATTCCAAGAATGATGGTTGGAACTTTGGAGATTAGGGGATTAGAAGGAGATTGTTCGACGGACAACAAAGAATTTAAGCCACCAAGTTCAGCATTGATCTTTAGGAGGACATTTGTTAAGTATTGATCATTAACCCTTGTTGGAACAATGAATTGAATCACAATACCCGAATCAGCTAGACTTTTCTTCATCCACAAACCATGTATAGTAGATGTTTTCCTTCTGACTTTGTCTTCCACTTGAAGTTCACATTTATATTCAAATAATCCAAATCAACCTTAGAATAATGCTCTACAATGTTCAACAATTGTCAATTACTTTTAGAACTCAATGTCTTTTAGTAACCAAATCGCATGTCCAAGTTTTTCAACACTTTCAACAGCTTAAACCACTTATCTTCTTCTTCTTTCCTTCTTGATTTCAATGGTCGACCAAAATCAGAAATTGAAGCCAATAAACCAAATGGTGCTTCCTCTAACTTCTGTTGGACGATCAATAGCTGAAACTAAAACCTAACCATACTCCAACTCCTCATGCTTCAATCTCCCGTCCAATGGCTCTTATTTTATTCATGCTTCACAGACAGCATGTACTCCATCCACACAAATTCAAATCAACATAACACATCTTCATTGTTCTTCAGTTCTATTTCCAGCAGCTCACGGAACAGGTTTTGCACACCCACAGCAACACAACAAATCTCATTCCTATTTCTCTATTTTGATCCATTCCACCGAAGCATGCAAATCATTTCCCTGTTCTTCATCTTCTTCTTCATTTAGCTCCAACCCGAACTCCATCTTCTTCTCTTTTTCATTCCCCTGTTATTCACTCCCACATCACTCACCCCATGGCAGCACTCCTCTCGTTCAGCCACTCAACAACACACACCGCTAACCCCATTCCTCTCCCTCAGGGACAGCAACAGGGTAGCCACCAGCTCTAATTCCTCCCCTGTTCTCGTTTTATGGTAGCTACAACCACACTCACACACACATCTCATCATCTTCATTGTCATGGACCAGCAGGATGCACCTCACTCATCAAACAAAATTTACAGTAAACTGTCTTCTCCTCTTCGTCCAGCAACAGCTCACCAGGTTTCTAGTTTCTCTTCTTCTTCTCCACTTTCTCTTCTCTGTTCCTCCTCTTCATGCACGACAGCCCAGAAATCCAACACACTCACGTCGCCCCTATTTTCTGCTCTTCTTTCCTGCATGGCGTTCTTCTTCATTTGGTAGCAACAGCATCAGTAGTAGCAGCACCAGCAACTGCATCTTCCCTCATTCATTCTGTTGCAACTCCTTCGCTTGTTCTCTTCTTCGCTCTCCTTCTTCAACGTAGCAGCAGCAACATTAACAAAAACAGCAGCAACAACAGCAGAGCATCGTTGCTCTATTTTCACTTCCTCCCTCTGTTCGTCACATCAACAACACCCTCAGCTTCTTCTTCATTCTGCAGCAACTTGAGCAGCAATAGCAAGTGCTCTGCTTCCTTTCCTTCTTCTATTTGTTGCACCAGACAATCACCAGGCAGCTTCCTTCTCCAATTAATTTTCTGTTTTGGTCTTCTTCTTCTTCATGATTTGCAGCCAATGTTTTCTTTTTTTTTTTCCGCTGTTTCAATCCATGGCCAGCAATCACCAAACCTCAAAGCACTTGCCTCAAACCAGATTTTGCTCCTCTACTTCTTTAATTCGGTTTCTCTCATTATCCAAAGTTTTCCTTTCATCAACGAACAAGAAACTTCCCAGTGCTTCTTCTTCTTTCGATTTTCTTCCTTCCTGCTCGTGATAGTTCTAACATGCTCCAAATTTTCTTTTTTTTTTCCTAGCTAAGCATGCTAATTATTTTGGTTTATATTAAACTTTGTTATAAATTTTATATCTATTTTATTTATTTAACCCTCATTATAAGTTTATAAGCTTATAATAATATACATGTTAATCTTTTGATTTATGTCACCCTTATTATAAGTTTATGTATTGATAATATTATTATCTTTATTTAATCCATTTTATTTTGTAATCTACTCATTTCATTACCCTAAAATTATATGTATTAATATTTTTTTTCTCGTTAATTCAACTAATATCAATAGTCAATTTCTTATTTTATTTCATTTTATACTTACTCGCAACGTGGCATGATCACAAAGTTACGGGGTGTTACATCACATGTGATCCCAAAATAAGAGTGTACCCATGCATGCCTATGTGATGACCAAGCAAAGGAACCAAATAAGAAAGATGCTATGAGCATGAAATCCAACTGATAGAGGACCTCCAAGAGAGATTGGAATGCATTCTAAACCTTTATTTGTGTTCACACACTTAAAAGAAACAAATAAGGTTCAAAGATTTTGCTTACACTTCGATTGAAAACCTTAGTGGTCCCACTTGCCCAAACCATGAGGTTCACTTGCCCAAATCAATGCAAAACGTCCTCATCATGTATGGAAAGATTCTCATCATGTGTGATGTCCAAACCGTACCCATGGTGCTCTTGAAAACTTATATAAACCTCCCTAGTAGCTCACATTCTTCTCATCTAAAAGTAAAGAGTTGACACTTCCCTCTTTGTTTGTTCTTGCCCTCTTCTAAGCACCCTTTCTCACTTCTCTTTTCTCTTTTGTGTGAGAAGTTCTAATTTTAATGTTTTAGAAAGTGGTTTGAAGTGATTTTTGTTGGTGTTTGAAAGTGCCAGACATTGGGGAACTTTGTTGAATTTTTTGGGAAAGAACTACTACTAAGGTGGAGGGGATTTCTAGAACTCCTACTTTGCTAGTTCAAATATTTAATATATTCATGCATATTTATTTTTAATTCTCAGAATATTTATATCTCACTTTGAAGCATGTTTGATCAAGTTTTATTTTTAGTTTAGCAGGTTTTTTTATGTTTTAATTCATACATGATAGCATAACATACTTAGAAACCATGCTTAGGCTTATTTTTGAGTTTTCAAGCATGCCATGTATGTTTTCCATGTTTTCTTTATTATTTAAATTTTGATATCAACTATTATAATTTAGTATCATGGTTATTTGAATTTAAACATGAGAAAGTAAAGATAAGAACCATGTACTATCATAGTAGTTTAAGTGATGTTATGGGCGTTCTTTGCATGTACTTAGTGTATATGAGTAACATCACTAAATGTGGATGCATTTTGAAATACTTGGAATGTGGACATGTGATCCTTATTCCCAATGGAATGTGACAAGATAAATTGTCATTATATCCCATAATAGGAGTATTTTAATGAAGAACATCAAGGGTTTAAAACCACTTTTGGTCAAATACACAACTCTAACAAGATATTGTTTGAAACACTTAATGCTTGTAAGTGATTGAAATTGGATGTACTTTTTATTTGAATTAGTAAATTAGTAGTTTGATGAATGATTTACTGGGCTATGTGCTCACCCTTCTCTTTAATATTTTTTAGAGAATTAAATATGAAGACCATAGATGATTAAAATCTTTTTCTAAAGAAAAGGTATGTTGCCCACTTTTGATTTATTAAGCCTTCCGCTGAATTTTATTTTTGAGTTATGCACTCCCTTCTTATTATTTGAAATTCAAGCATGTATCCCATTATTTTATTCAATAAATAAAGATTAAAGTTTTTCTTTTATCTCTCTTGTAATAGTATTATTAAATTAAAGTTAAATTATTTTGGTTGTGTGTGGATTGAAAAATAATAAGACTTGAGATAATAGAAAGTGATGCAAGATGTGTACTTGTAAATGTGACATTAGACCCAACCCGACTTATGATTGAGCTTAAACCTATCTCTTGAGGGTTGGAGTGTTGCAAAGGTAGTATCAGAGCTTAGGCATTAGTTGTTGGGCCAAAATTAGAAAGTTTCCTCTAATATCAAGTGTGGTATTAGATTCTAGGCTTTAGATGCTTTGGGCTAGAAATAGAAGAAAGTCAAACCTAACATGTGTTGTCGGACTAGAATTAAAAAGTTTAATCTTATACTAATAGTGGTATTAGATTTAGAACGTATTAACTTAATTAGGTTTAACCTATGCTTTGAGTTAAAATTAGAATGCCCTACTTTTATTTTGAAATTAAAAACTATTTTGGAAGCTGTTTTCTAAAAAAGAAAAATGTGTTTTGAAATGTTTTGTTTGGATACAAAGACTGTAAGTTGAGTTGATAATTGGTAAGCCTTGTCTCGAGTAAAGTTAAACATTGAAAGGGAGACGGGTTATCCTGCCCTAGAAAGCACAATTGCTAAGTAGACTTCGGTCTCGATACCCAATCAAGAGGTTGTTCAATTGGCTTATACGAGTGGTCGAAGTTAAAGAACACCTTTATTTTCTATATAAAAAAAATTGGAAGGTTGAAACGTAGGGCAACAAAATGATCAGAAGTTCAAAAAGCTACCAAAGGTGATATCTTGACTAAATAGAAGTTGTGAGTCAACCAGATTGAAACCTAGGTCCAGAAGAAAGACCCTAGGTAAAAACGTGGTGTAGCCATGGGTGACACAGTTAATCAAAAGCATAAATCTTTAGGACATAGGCTAGAGATTGAAACTTTTGTGAAAATAGAAAATTGTTTGATCAAGACACGAGATCGAAAAACTTCTATATCTTTTGGTTTCTATGTGATATAGGATGCATAGGAATTCAAGGGCATGGAAGAAGCTTGGATTCGAAGAATGATGGACCATGTGTGGTGAATGATCAATAGCTTTGGAAGAACAGGTTTTTCTATGCTCAGCTGGTATGGGACAGTTGGGTATAGTGGGTTCGAGAACATAAGTTATCGAGCAAGTTGCAAAATTTTTTGGGTGCAACTCTATTCTAGGTGAAAGCCTAAGTGGAAGGGGTAGAGTGGTATAAGACACTTGAACCTGAAAGCTTAGGTGGAAGCCTAGAACATATCGGTGCTAGCGTGAACTATTTGATTTTATAATTGCATGATATGCATGCTTTACTATTTATTTGCATTGAGATCAAATCCTGTACTCATGCATGAAAAGAACCTAGAAAAAAACCTTTAGGCCACTGAATAAATCGATAACCTAAAAACTAAATCTAGAGTTATGATAGTACGAATGTTTGATGAAACAAACAACGACATTGAAAAGATGAACTGAAGAGTTCAAGGATATCTTCTGCGAAAAGTAATGTTCGGAGGTTACCCTTAGAAAGCTATAGGAAGGCTTTGTGTGACTCAATCAGAGGGTTCTCATCGTGACTGATTATGTGAGAAAATTCACAGAGTTGGCCGAATTTTCTCAACAACTGATCAAGGAAGAACGAATGAGGGCCAACAGATTTGCATAGGGTCTCAAGATCGAGATTTGCAAAGTGGTTATGACTTTGGGCTTAAAAACATATAGCGATGTCTTGGAAAGGGCTCTAATCCTAGAGCAAGAACTCAACCTAGAGTAAAGGTTGAGAGGAAAGAACAAGAGGCCTACGAATGAAAAAGATCATGGGTCACAGAAAAAGAATAATAGTGGTAAGGCCCCACAAAAATAGGGGCATGCCAAGCACAAGCCTAGAGAACAAGCCAAGAGGCAACGACTATGCTATGTGTGCAGACAGAAAGGTTAAAAGGATTGCTGAAGTGCACTCAGGCTCCTTAGCCACGGAACACTCAGGGATGAGGTCAAAATGATCATTCTTAAGGTAGACAGCAACAATAGAATGTCAACCAAGGGCAAAATTAGGGTCGTGGTCAAAACTAGACCAGAATGTTCATTATGGAGGCCCAAGAAGTTCAATACCCTCAGTAGAAATCCTAGTTGTCCAACGTTAGGACAAAAAAAATTAATTTTTGGAATATATTTAGTGGAAGATAGTTCTTAAGATTTGCTATATGTTAACATTTATTTTGGCTTTGAATAAAGTTTTACACTTTTGATTTTCAATTAATGAAAATGAATTCCTTAAGAACTTGTAACACCCCAATTTTCGACCGGACCTCCGTTCACGTGTTACCTCATGTGTGGATCGTCGTCCGATGAAAATTGAGATGCTACTAGAAAATTTTGTTCTGTTCGAATCTTTTTCTTCAAAATCAAGTTCACAAACTTTAGTTCTCAATTCAATTTCTACGAAGATATTCCGTACAAGATGGAAAGTCACAATAATTTTTACCGAATAAATCATAAGAAATGCAGTGGAATAGTTTTAAACTATTCATTTAAACCAAAATCATTACACAATGAAAGCCATTAAAAGATAAAATAACCAAAGTTAAACCAACGTAATTACATTAAACAATCCAGTAAAATATATAAAACAAGACCTCCCAGTCACCTATCCCGGACGACTTCCCCATGAGGTGTCCAATTCAGAGTGCAAGTCTTCTGAAGTAACTCAACATACTCTACGTCCGAGTGTACCTGAAAAATAAAGTGGGAGTGAGCTCGAAAGCTCAGTGGATCGATCGTACACATTACATACATTATACAGACCCAATTCAAAACATTACAAGCACTTTCAAACATTAGGCGTTCAAACATTCATTTGTTTTAGTTAGATTCTAAGACCGAAAGAGGGTTGAGATGCCTCTCGGTATTCCCTGTGATCCAATCAAATCTTAGAGGGTTCCAATAACCGTCTAAAATTAATCAACACTCCCATCACAGTCTAAGAGAGTGTACTTATCACGACGTCGTACCGTTTCCCAAAAACTTCGAGCTGTCACTGTTAGCTCTAGGTGAGAATACCTACAATCCGCCTTGTAGCTTGACAATCTCAAGCAGTGACATATAGGAGATGCCACCTCGATTTACTTCAGGCTCATCAATCGTATCGATACGTGGATTCTTAATAAATCGTCGTCTTATTTTAGATTTACACACAGTCTCAAACACATCAAGCATCATAAAATACACTAAAGAATATAATCCAAACCATGCTCGCAGAAAGATACATGGATAAGAAATGATATCTACATGCATATGCTCCTAATCATGCATACCATAAATAAACAAGACACAAATTAAATAAATCATCCATCATCCAATCGCGCCAAACAAGTTCAATAAATTTTCTAACACAATTATAGTAATTCTAGAACTATACAATCAAATGCTTTCAATCTTAAATCCATATAATACAGATGAGCAAGGAAGTCACGCCCACCTGATTTCGTTGATCTTCAAGTTGCTTGCTTCCTTCGAGATCCTCGATATGCTAATATAAATATAAATCTGAAATTTAACACTTAATAAAATTACTCTTATGCTTAACTAGTTCTTAAGATAGTTATGAAATTCAAATATTACCTCCAACTAATTTTGGGTTATCCTAAAATTCTAAAATTTGATACGCTCTAATTAAAATGGTTTCTAAATCTTATAAATTTTCTTAATTTAAAATTTTGACTTTAAGAATTTACTTGTAGGCTGTTATCGTATAATTAGAGTTCTGAAAACTTAGTTGTTGTAATATAAATGATTTATTAACATAATGATCAATTTGAATATGAACAAAATAAAACTTCTATTCGTCAAGTCTTTAGTCTCGTTCGTAATTGAGATTTCTAATCTTTTCCTACTAATAAAGTTCTGCTAAAATTATTGTCAAGTGTAAATTCAAATAATTTTCATTCATTTAATTTCCTAAATTAGATCCTTAACTATTTAGATAAATAATCTTAATTTGAATACTTAAATTAAATATTTAAATAAATAAGTAAACACCCATTAATAAATTTTTATTTTTCAAACCTTAATATTTTGTTATTATAATATGAGTGGCTCTATCAAAACTCTATTGTTTTACTCAATTCATATCAGTTATTTATATTATACTAGATTCAAAACTTTATAATGTTTTGGTAAACTACACTATAATTCCATTATTAGCCCATCACACCGAATTGACATTAATTAAAACTTTCATAACTTTCTTACCTCTCTGTTTCAATTAGCCAGACGACTAGCAAGTAGAGCACAATTTTGATGGAAAATCAGCAACTCCAACCAAGATCAGCTCGTGCTCAATTTCTTGTGTTCCAATTCAACCATGAGCCGAAAAAAGGAATCCACAACCAGAACTTTGAGTCATCTTCTTCACACTTCAAATTTCAGATACTCAACCAGAATTTCACACCTGAAATTTAAATCACAATTCCTTGTTCTTCCTCTGTTCTTGTTTCATGACAATTGCAACCACATCACGCACACACACCCGTCTCGATCAGCCACAACAATACACATAGTCCGCCCCTGTTTGGATCGTTTGATCACCACGCTAATCCACCTCCATGTGTTCAAAACAGATTTCGACTTCTTATTTGTTCTTCCTTCTCCTGTCTGTGGTTCAACCGCACAGATTCTTCATCTTCAACTCAGCAGCAGCTGGGTCTTTCCTCTTCTTCACTTTCTTCATCTCGGTTTAGAATAGAGCAATAAAATTGCTCTGTTCTCCATTCATCTCCTTCTTGTTCGGCTGCAACAGCGGCAACTGCTGTAACAGCAGCAGCCTGTTCTTTGCTCTCTGTTCATTTCTTCTTCTTCATCCCCCGTTTTCGTTTCTCCACCGTCCACCGAGCACAATCCAGCCAACTCCTCACAAGCTGCCATCCATTTGTTCTCCTTCCTCATCATTCGGTAACCATAGCAGCATGCAGCAGCAACAGTTCATGCGACGGTCCCCTGTTTTGTCTCCTTCCTCTTCTGTTTGTTCACCGATCATAGCAGTAGCAGCTGCAACTGCTTCCTCTGTTTTGTGTTTCATGGAAGCTGCAACCACCTCACACCCATAGCTCGCCCAACACACCACATTGCCCTATTTTCTACACACCAATTCACGTGCCTCCTCTGTTCGTCGCACAACCAGATACCAGCAGCTTTCACTTTTCATCAATGGCAGCTGCTTCTTTATCTCTTCCTCTCGTTGAATGATCATCACACCGGAACCAACGACATCAACCTCCAAAACAGAGTACCAACTCCAAAACACATTGTTTTCTTCATTCATCCCTCTCTGTTCGCTGTGAGGATGTAGCAGCAGCACGCACGGCCCCATCTTCTTCTTCTCTGTTCCGGCAGCAGAGACAGCAGCTGCTTGAGCTACTCCTCTTCATTTTTCAGTCGTGCAAAATGCAGCAGCAACGACGTTCCTCTTTTCTCTACCCTAGCACACCATCCTAACCTCTGTTTTTATCCCATTGAAATCGTCCCGGAGAAGCCAATTCACCGCCCCTCTACTACCGAGACTTCCACCTTATTCCTGTTCCATCGGTCCGGATTTTCCAATTTTTTTTTTTTGATTACTTGAACCACTTATCTTTATATTATAAAATATATGTATTTGATAATGAAAATTTCTTCCCCATTTTGACACTTCTTTTATCTCTTCTTTTTTTTTCCATTATTGACACCGACATTGCTTGATGTGTTCGCAAATCATTGGGATATTTTCAAGTGTATATTTTTTCCAACTATAATATATATATATATTTTAATAATTGTGATACTTCTTTCATACAATTAATATCTTATTTTATGTTTAGTCACGACGTAGCACGCTCGTAAATTCTGGGGTGTTACAAAACTCTTGTTGCCTCACGTTAAATATTTGAATGAAAAAGAAAGTATTAATCACTCAAAGTAACAATCCCAAAGCCTACTGTGTGGTCCAATCCATTGAGTCGAAGGTGGGAAATGTTCAACCTCAAACGGTTATACCGAATAATTAAAAGACTTTAGGATGGGTGTGACCTTAAATGAGAGATAAGCCTATCTCTATAGCAAGTCTTGCAATCAAACCTATTGCATCAGATCAAGGATGAACTAAAGGCAAGACGAATGGCTCACAAACTTGATGGAGGAAAGTGAGTGGGATAAGCATACTGACCATAGGTTAGATGCTAAGAATACCTTAAGCCTTTGGAAGAAAATACTGTATAGGTAATTATGGATCGTCTCACTAAAGTGGCTTAGTTTCTGCCAATCAGATCTACAAATCAAGTCAGTAAGTCTGAGAGAGTCACCCGGACACTAGAAGATATGTTGAGGTCTTATGCCTTAGACCATAAAAGAAAATTGGAGAAAGTATGAGCCTGACGCCCAAGATGATGGTACTTACAAGGAAGCAGTGGTCAGAATCCTCGACCATAAAGAATAGAGTCTACAAATGAAGGATATCCTATTAGCAAAGGTATTGTGGAAACATCATTAGGTGGAAGAAGCTACCTAGGAACTCGAAAGCAAGATGAAGACAAAGTATCCACATCTATTAACTAAAAATCCTTATTTATGCACAAATTTTGAGGACAAAATTTTTCTAAAGAGGGTAGCTTGTAATATCTTGAAAACTCTGTACTTGATGAAATGAAATCCAATGCCTATTCAATGAAATTTGGGTGTAAAATGAAATTGGGTTCATTTCGGGGCTAAATTTGGTAGGTTTCCAAAACTCTCATTTAGTGAACCTTAGGGACCTAAAACAACCTGAAATGAAGTAAGGTGACATGAACTAACTAATTGGATAAAATATCTAAAAATTAAAACAATTGGTCAAGACTAGGGTTTTCATTTACCAAATGCCCTTCAGGGAGTCTAAATTCGAAAGAATTGGTATTTAGGGTAGTATGGGGAATCAAAATAAACTGAAACAAAATGGGATGACAAATAAACAACGTATCTAAAAATTAGAAAATTTGGCCAAGATTTGGATTTTCATTTCATAGTGCCTTCAGTGGGTTCTAAATAAGAAAAGTAAATGAAAACCAATTTGGTCAAACCATATATTGAAATTCTTAGTTTTTTCATGTGATTTCAAAGCTATAGTACAAAGACCATTATTCTTTGTGAATAATGAGATATTGATTTTTGTTAAATTTTCGTAGACCTATAAATTGTGATGATCTTAGCATGATATAAGCATACACCCTAAAGCATGTGCAAGTCACATAGGTGGAATACCATGATCATGTACACCCAGACCCTACCCAACTCCATGAGACATTTCCTAGTGTTTAGAAATCATGAAAAATGATCTCATATACATCCAAACAATTATCATATACACCATGCTCTACACACAAAAAAGTGTCCCATAGGAGAATTTGAGAATGATCATGTGTGCCACTAGGTGTGATATTATGCACCAAGTCCAAGAATAGAAGTTTAGTGGAGAGTGGCTGATTTAAAGAGATATAGAAAGATTCCTTCTCTTAGATTTGACTAACAAACAAAGGAAAAATTAAAAAAAGTAGAAAGTTACCTCATGCTCACATGTGATCCCAAAATAAGAGTGTTTCCCATGCATGCATGTGTGATGACCAAGCAAAGGAACCAAATAAGAAAGATGCTATGAGTATGAAATCCAATTGATAAAGGATGTCCAAGAGAGATTAGAATGCAATCTAAACCTTTATTTGTGTTCACACACATAAAAGAAACAAATAAGGTTCGAAGATTTTGTTCACACTTGGATTGAAAACTTTAGTGGTCCTACTTGCCCAACCATAAGCTCACTTGCCCAAATTAATGCAAAACATCCTCATTGTGTGTGGAAAGATTCTCATTGTGTGTGATGTCCAAACTGTCCCCATAGTGCTCTTGAAAATCTATATAAACCATCTAGTTGCTCATATTTTTCTTATCCCAAAGCAAAGAGTTGATACTTCCCTCTTTGTTTATTCTTGCCCTTTTCTTGGCACTCTGTCTCACTTCTCTTTTTTTTTCCTTGTATGAGAAGTTCTAATTTCAATTTTTAGAGAGTGGCTTGAAGAGATTTTTGCTGGTGTTTGAAAGTGCTAGACGTTGGAGAACTTTGCCGAATTTTTGGGGAAAGAACCACTACTAAGGTGGAGGAGATTTCTAGAACTCCTACTTTGCTAGTTAAAGTATTTAGCATATTCATGCATATTTGTTTTTAATTTTTAGCATGTTTATGTTTCAGTTTGAAGCATGTTTGATCATGTTTTATTTTCAATTCAAAATGTTTTAGCATAACATGCTTAGAAACCATGCTTAGGCTTATTTTTGAGTTTTCAAGAATGCCATGTATGTTTTCCATGTTTTCTTGATTATTTAAATTCTGATATCAACTATTATGATTTATTATCATAATAATTTGAATTTAAATATGAGAAAGTGAAGATAAGAACCATGTACCATCATAGTAGTCAAAGTGATGCTATGGGTGTTCTTTGCATATACTTGGTGTATATGAGTAACATCATTAAGTGTGGACGTGTTTTAAAATACTTGGAATGTGCACATGTGATCCTTATTTCCAATAGAATGTGACAAGATAAATTGTCATTCCATCTCAGAATAGGAGTATTTTAATGAAGAACATCAAGGGTTTAAAACCCCTTTTGGTCAAATATACAACTTTAACAAGATATTGTTTGGAACACTTAATGTTTGTAATTGATTGAAATTGGATGTACTTTTTATTTGAATTAGTAAATTAGTAGTTTGATGAATGATCCACTGGGCTATGTGCTCATCCCTCTCTTTAATATTTTTCAGGGAATTAAATATAAAGACTATGGATGATTAGAATCTTTTTCGAAAGTAAGGGCATGTTGCCTACTTTTGATTTATTAAGCCTTCCACTAAATTTTATTTTTGAGTTATTTACTCCCTTTTTATTATTTGAAATTCAAGCATGTATCCCTTTATTTTATTTAATAAATAAAGATTGAAGTTTTTCTTTTATCTCTCTTGTAATTGTCTTATTAAATTAAAATTAAATTATTTGGGTTGTGTGCTCATTGAAAAATAATAAGACTTGAGATAATAGAAAGTGATGCAAGTTGTGTACTTGTAAATGTAACATTGGACCCAACTTGCCTTATGGTTGAGCTTAAACCTTTCTCTAGGGGGTTGGGTGTTATAAAGAGGAAATTTGCCTACTTCGACTTTGGGAGAAGTTTACCCCAGACCAGAGGGCGGGGTGTCATAAGAAAGCTTTCACTTCCCTCTATAAGACTGTGCAAACCATTGGTCGAAACCCGTAGCCGTTAGAGACGAAAATGACTACCAAGTGAGTTGTTCATCATAGTTGAAAAGCTGGAGCAAAAAAACTGTGTTGACCCAAAATTTGGAAGGATGGTTCCTAACCCATCTGAGCTCGATTTTTGAGGAAAAAACACTTTTTTAATCCTTGTCATGTGTACTTCAAGTTTCATTTGTTGGAAAACAAAAACTGGGCTCTTGAATATGGTTTACATGGTGCCAAAGACAGTTGCTTGCTAACTATAACAACAAAAGTATTATTGGAACCAATTTTGGGGCAACGGTTGAGGCTGTTAGGAACGTCCATTTGAATAAAAACTTGGGTTGATTAATCTTCACATTTGAGGCTATAAGAAGGTATAAACCTTATACCCTAAGCCTCTGTATTCATGATTTTTTATACAAGCAAAGTTACCTCAGTACATGAGTATTCTGGTACCTAGATAGTTTTAGAGTTTTGTTAATACATGCCAAGTATTTGAGGGTATGTTTGAGTATGATTTTAGCCTCCATAGCTCATTGTTTTGAATGGGTCTTAATTGGTGATACTCTTGACCTAAACACTTATAATAGGTCTAAGAAATAATCTTGAATTAGTGGTTTAATGAGGGAAAATAGACACTTGAAAGTTATAGAAACCATGAGCATAGGAAAAATCTATTACATAGCAGAGACTTTGGGGGATCAAGTAACTGACTGAAATTCGATATTTTGAGCTAAAATTTGGTGGAGACCTTACCGAATATCCAAAAATAAGTGTACCAAATTTTGTCCCAATCTGAGTTGGGTAAGTGGGTCAATTTACATAGAAAGTGGTTGTCTGTCACATGAAATTTGTGAAACTAAAGTTTTTGTTATCCCACTTAAAAATATAACAACCCGCATTTTTAAACATTGAGTCGATGGATTCAACATGTTTTTTTTATGTATCAATTAATGAAAATGCATGATGTCACGAGAACTGTATAAATTAATGTGTGCATTAAATGAAAATACGTGACTTTTTACAGCAATGGTATTAGTAACCAGAAAATAAAGTAATTAATAAATAACGTAATATTAATAAAAGTAAATATTTGGTAGTGGGAGATTATTTGATGATGAAATGAATTAATCCCATAAATTAATTCTTTCATACAAATATATATATATAGGTGATAAATGATGCTTTGTTGGATAATGAAAAAAAAAATAAAGAAAATGAGCTAAGATGGGCTAAGATAAAAGGATAAGATAGGTGATGTGTAAAGATAAGGGAGATTATCTTGACATCTATTAAGGTGGGACCCACCCCATATCTTTACCTCTATATGGAGTTGCCTCATTTTTCATTTCTTGCTCACCCCATTTCATCTGAGAAGGAGAGAAAACAGAAGAGAGAAAGAAAAAAGAGAAGGAAAGAAAAAAAAAAAAAAGAAAAGAGGAAAAGAGAAGTTGTCGTTCTTGAGGATTCCAACTTTGGATGAATCATTTTCACCTCTTTTCAATTTAGGATTGTTATGGAAGTTATAAATTATAGTTTTCCTAGTGTAATTTTCAATATAAGTGTTAGCCAATTGTGTGATCCAAAACTTGGGTGTAATTTCACTAGGAGTAAAACTATAAAATATATATATATATATATATGTGTGTGTGTGTGTGTGTGTATCACTGTATTCAGATCAACGAGTAGAATATAGATATGCACTTTATGTGTACCCATTTAGGCCTTAAGAATTTATATGGTAGTTAGAAGTCAGTACATAGCGGGTATACCCATTAGCACTAAAATTTTAGTTTGCGGGTACTGCAACATCTCAGAAATTTTATAGAAATTTTACTTAGAATATTACACAGAATTGATGAATGAAAAATTTGGCATGTCCTAGTTATCCAAGTACGGATCAAAAATCAATTTAAGG
>JAJIYU010004889.1:0-23322 GCA_030144865.1 Tinospora cordifolia
AACAGGGAACTAAGCTGGTGGCCTTCAACTGGTTCGGTTGACTGGTGAAAACAGTGAAGGTAAGAAAATCATGGTTTTGATTAATTGAGTGTTGCTATGCATTGAACGAACCGTTTGAAAGATTTAACATAGTTAAATAATCAGATGTAGGTTAATTAGATCAAACTTCTTCAATGATTCTTGGTATCATAATCAAAGAATGGTAACTCAAAAAGAAGAAAATCAAATGACTAGATTTAATTGTTTGATTTAACTGTATGTTATGAGGAATTCGTTTGAGAATTTAGATATTGGAACAGTGGAAAAATCTGAAAAGAAAGAGATAATATTTTAGAAAAGTGGACTCGGTAATTTAGTGAATCAATATTTTAGAAATTTTAATGAGATCATAAACTATCAAAGAATATTCTAGTGTGAAAATAATAACAACAATAATAAGAAACCTTGATAAACTTTAATCTTTTATAAGAAAGAGATTAGAAATTTGAACACGAACAAGACTAAAGTTGTGACAATTAGAAGTCTTATTTTGTTTGTAATTAAATTAATTATAATATTAACAAATTAATTAAATCACAAAGATTAAGTTAATAGAAATCTAATTTTACGAAATGACTTGTAAATAAATTATCGAAATTATGACGATTAAGTCATTAAAACTCTCATATTACGATAAAAACTTTCAAGCAAATTAATTACAGTTGAGATTTCAAACTAAAGAAAATTTAGAAGATTTAGAAACTATTTAATTAAAACATATCAAATTTCAGAATTCTCGAATAACCTTAAATTAGTTGGAGGTAATGTTTGGACTCCAAAATTATCTTAGAGATTATTTAAGCTTAAAAGTAAGTCTATTAAGTGTTAAATTTCAGATATGTATATTGATGTGTCGAGGATCTCGAAGGGAAGCAAGGAGTCCTGAAGGAACGGCATAAATCAGGTGGGCATGACTTCCTTGTTCATTTATATTATACTGATTTAAGATTCAAAGCATTTGATTGAATAGTTCTAGGTTATTAGAATTTTACTAGAAAATTGATTGAAACTGGTTGACTTCCTTGAATGATGTGTAAGGTGTGATGAACTATTTAATCCATGCATGATTAGTTATGACCTGATCTTGCATTTAGATTCACTAATTTATGGCATGCATGACTAGACAAATGTGTATCTAGATTACATTGTTTATTTACGCACCTTATCATGTGAACTTGCAAGTATAGTTGGATTATACGTTCTAGTAAATTGTATGATGCTTGATGTGATTGAAATCGTTTGTAAAAAAAAAAAGGCGATGATTTATTAAGAATCCACGTACCGGTGCGATTGACGAGTCGCAAGGCGGATTGTAGGTATTCCCACCCTAAGCTGCCTGTGATAGCTCGAAGTCTTTGAGAGACAGTACGAGTCTAGATAAGTACCCTATCTTGGATTGTGATATGAGATATGATTGATTTTAGATGGTACCACTTGAGGCCTCTATGATTACGATTAGATTGGATCATAGGGAATACCGAGAGACATCTCAATCCTCTTCCGGTTTGACTTCGACCAAAACTAAATGAATGTTTGAAATGCTTAATGTTTGAAAGTGTTTGTAATGTTTTGGATTGGGTCTATATAATGCATGTGATGCATAGGTTCGATCCACTGAGCTTTTGAGCTCATTCCCATTCTATTTTTTAGGTACACTTGTACTTAGAATGTGATGTCCTATGTCAGAAGATTCGCACTCAGATTGGACACCTCATGGGGAGGTCGCCAAGGATAGGTGACTGGGAAATTATGTTTTTGTATTATATTGGATTGTTTTAATGTGCTTACATTGGTTTAACTTCGATTCTTTTATATTTAAATGACTTTACTTGTTTAACGGTTTTGGTTTGAATGAATAGTTTTAAAGTATTTCTGTTGCATTAATGATGGTTTATTTTGAGGAACCCTGCGAACATCTCAATGAATAAAATTGATTAATTGGTTTTGTATGTGAGATCATCTAGACATTTACTTAAGAACTAAAAGTTTATGAATTTGACTTTGAAGAAAAGATTTTTACAGAACGAAACTTAACGTTAGCATCTTGATTTTCCTTGGACGACGATCCACACGTAACATAACACTTAAACAGAGGTTCGATCAAAAATTGGGGTGTTACAGAGTACTTACTGCAACTCATACCGTCTCCCAAAGACTTCGAGCTGTCGCAGGTAGCTCAAGGGTGGGAATACCTACAATCTGCCTTGTAGCTTGGTGATCTCAAGCGGTGACATATAGGAGATGTCACCCGATCTACTTCAGGCTCAGCAATCCCACCGATATATAGATTCTTAATAAACCTTCATCTTATTTTAGTTTTACAATCAAATTCAATCACACTGAGCATCACACAATACAATGAAAAATAAATCAAATAATGCATGCTATGTAAAATGATAAGGTGCATGAGTAATTAATAAAATCTAACTGCATGTATTCCTGTTCATGCATGAAATAAGTAAATAAATCAAACATCACACATCATTCAAGCATACCAAATAATTTCAATCAATTGCTAATAACATTCTAATAACTTCAAACTATTCAAACACATGCTTTAACGTTTAAATCCATATAATACGTGAGAGCAAGAAAATCACGCCCACCTGATTCTGTTGATCTTCAGGGCGACATTGCTTTCCTTCGAGATGTTCGACACTTTAAAACGTACAAATATGAAATTTAATACTTAATAAAATTATTCTTAAGCTTAAATGATTGCTAAATTAATGATAAAGTTTAAGATCAACTTCAACTAATTTCTAGTTATTCCTAAATTCAAAAATTTCATATAATTAAAATAAAATTATTTCTAAGTTCTTTGAATTTCTTACTTTGTCGTTAAAATTTTTGATAATTAATTTATAAGCTTTTACGACTTATTTATTTCTAAATATGTTTCTTTAGATCTGAACAATTTATTTAAAAACATTCAAACTTAAATTGGATTCTAAAAATAAATAAATTACGTTCAATAAATCTCATTTTACCTAAAATAAGATTTTTATATCTATTATTCGAATTAAGTTCTGAATTCCTATTTTATCCCGTAAAATTTCCTAACCACTCTTTTTTAAAATAAATTATTTATCTTCGATATTAAATCTAAATTATAGATTTCTTAAATTCTATATTTCAAAATAAAGTTACTTCATCTTAAGATTTAATAAATTTGTATTCAAATAAAAAGAATTTGAATATTTATTATTTACATCTAACTTTTAAATAAAAATTTAATTTCTAATATCTAATTTTTTATAATTTAAATAATTTATTTATATCGTAAGTAAATCTGTTACGAACAAAGTAACATTTCTAGATGTCAAAGTTTTAGTTTTTCTGAATTTTTAAAAAAATATTTGACTTCCTTTCGAATCTTTCTAAACATTAAAATAAGTTAATATATTTCAATAATTTATTCTAAACCAAAGTTTTTTTTTAAATCACAAATTTAAATAAATAAAATAAAATTAATTAAAATTTTTTTATATCACAAATTTTTTGTTGCACGTAACTCTTCGCGCATATCGCCTTAGCATGTTCATCACCTTCGTTCTATCATACATAAATCCATACCACTCCAGGTCACGATGTCCCATTTCACTCGTCCCAAGATCCAGCAATTCGCCATCTTCGTTCAACCCACACGACAACAAAACAACACGCTATTCACCTTCTTCTTCTTCTCAAACACGATCCCAAAATTCTGCAACACATTCTTTACACTCAGCTGAAATTTTTTTTTCTTCAATTTCGTTGTTCTTCTCTTTACAACCCAAGCAATAACAATCCTCAAACCAAAATCCTCCAAACACACCACCCAACAAGATTCACACCAGAAATTGCATACTCAATGGTTGCTTCCCCTGCTTTGTTGAACACGCAACAAAATCGGATTTGGTTTCTTCTTCTTCTATCATCACAAAACACACGAACTAGAAAATCCAAAATCTAATTTTTGCTTCCTCTTCTTCGTTTCGACAGCAGCCCATCTTCTTCAAACAAACGCACCCAAAATCCAAAACATGGCACTCAAAATCAAAACATAGCACATCTTCATTCTTCACGGTTTCAGCTTCCCACCGACTACTCAAAACCCTCAATAGCACACACCCAGCAACCAAATAAAATCCAATCCTGATTTCATCCCAAACCGACCATTTCAATCCCAAAATCGAATCTAGGCATCAATATACTCTTCTCTTTCGTTCTTCTATTTTTCTTGTTCATTAAGCTAAGCCTAATCCCTCTTGAATCATGGATCATGCCTGAACTAGATATGAAATCCTTCTTCTTCAATCACGGACTGCATCATTCACAGCCTCCTTTTTCTTCTTCATTCTTCTTCGTCTTTCATTTTAGTCCGCCCAAAAATGCAACAGCAGACTGCTGTTCGTCATTCCAAAAATAGGGCACCATAAGACCGTGATTCCTCTTGTCTTTCTTGTTCATGATTCCCTTGGATTCATCTTCTTCTTGCAATTTTTCATCTTCTTCTTTTCTTCGTTTTCACCAGCAGCACAACCAAGAAAAGAACCCCCAAATTTCCAGATTTTTCATTTCCATTTTAGATTTTTTTCTTTCTTCGTCGGTTCTTCTACACAAACGCCCCAAATCTAGATTTTTGCTTGCTTTCCATCTCCTCTTCTTCCTCCTTCGTTGGACGATGCCCTAGAAATCACAAATTTTAAATCTGAAATCGTTTCCTCTTCTTCTGGTTCGTGAATCGCCACCAATCTCAACCGAAATCAGATTTTCCCTTCTTTCCTTTTTTTATTTTTTTTATTTTTTATTTCTTCCCCTTCAATGTGTTCCAGATGCTTCTTCTTCTTTCTAGCTCAAAAACCAGATTTCGTGTTTTTTTTTTCAGTTTCATCAACCATCGATTGATTATTTTACAAACCCATGTTTGATTTATTTTTATTTACTTATTGTTATCATTTTTTTCCGATCATTAGTATTTATTATTTTATTTTCATAAATTAGAACAAGCCCGTCTTATTTTATTTTGTTTTGTTCTACATTCATATGTTTTAAAAAATTATTTATTTATTTATTCTCTCATTTTTTTCTACACTGCTCGTGTCATTACGCTTTCATTTTCGAATCACTCTCGTCGTCATGCTCACACATTCGTGCTCTCGCAAGTAAGTTATAAAATAATTTATTTTTTTTCAAAACGTAGTCTATATCTATATTTAAATAAAACATGATTCTAGTTCATTTATTATTATTATTATTATAATTATGTTTTAATTTTAATTTGCAAAGCTCATATTATTATTTTCTAAACCATTATAAATTTCAAAAACCATCATTTATTTATTTTATTATTATTATTATTATTATTATTATTATTATTATTATTATTTTAATTTCTCATTTTCATACAAAATAATATTTTATTTTCTTATTTTATTTTTCTCGCGATGTGTACGCGTTCATAAAATTTTGGGGTGTTACAACACCTAAGTACACAAATCCTCTCAACTTTCTATTTTATCTATTCTCTATTCAGGTTAAACTTTATTTAAGATCATTGATATTTTTTTTAGGTTGTAAAATGGCCTGGCTCTAAGTATAAGTGTAGTAAGATTTAAATTCTAACTCAAAGATGTACACTCATAGTGATAATAACAGCCCTTTTCATTTAATTTTCTTTTTATGCTTGATCTACTCTATATACTCCTCTGATTTTTTTTTCTTTGTTCAAGCTTTCAACCTGTTTTCATAGTCCTCAAACTTATGATTTTACGTGCATTTCAATTAGACCCCATATATACACTCATATTGAAGTAGGAAGCTCAACTATTATTGATAATACTAAAGTATTATAAGTATATATATATATATATATATATGTATCAATGACTACATCCCTTCCTTCTTTCACATCATCAAAATAAGCATTATTATAACCATGAGTGCACACAAATATGTTCAAGATATGTATCAAAGGTAAAAAAGTTTATATATTCTTTAGGTTCATGACAAGAAAACAAGCTTTAAGGCTCAAAATGGGCTACAAAAGATTTTAAGTGTTAGGATTGACTTTTTGGCTAAAACTCAAACAATGAATAAGTCATTCCTAAACAGTGTTCAAGATAAATTTGATTATTTCAGTAGCAAAATAAACACATAAACGTCCCCAAAAGTAATATAGAAAACTCAAGCATCATCGTGAAATCACTCGGCTTCTGTGATATGATCTCAGTCATCTTCTCTACCAACAACATTGTAATCGTCGTCCATCATCGTCATCATCACCTGCAGGGGGTGTTGGGATTCCACAACAATTTTTATCCATATATGGGGGCAAGCAAGGTGGAGGAGGCACTGTCTATAGTAGCTGTGGATGGGTGATATAAAATAGGCAGTGGAGGTTAGCTATCTCATGTAGAGTCACATGAGCCTCTAACGAGGAGGCACTAGGAATATAGGTAGCAGCTATAGACATGGAAGGTGCCTCTGATGTGGAAGTAGTAGTTGGTTCTCTCCTCTACTTGACCAGTGTTGTGGCTAACATTTTGGACTATTTTATGGTCTTTATCCTGAATGTGGGCTCACTTACTGGCCATGTAACACTAGCCCCCTGACATAGTAATGTGATGACTATCCAATGTGGGAAGTCAACATTAGTCTTATCAATGGCGTATCTAATTGAACCTGAGATGATCTTGCCCACATTAATTGAAATGCCCTCAATAATGCAGTAAACCATAACTGCTCGCTCTACCAGAACTTTGTTGATGGCCAAGGAAGGGGTTAAATTAGCATACACAAAGTAAAGTCATACCTTGGTCACCTTTGTGAAGAAATTTTTGGATAAACTGGCAGCGTGATCATTAGTGTACTTCCAAGAGGCACCCTCCTTACATAAGGTCTTCAATACATCTTCTAGATCAAATTTTTCATTCATGTACTTGGAGGCATCATTAGGTGTATCATAAGGAAGGCCATACAAAGCATTGGTTGATGCTGCATCAAAATGAACCCATATGCCCCTCACCCATACACGCATCCCTTCCGGCTCATATGCATTGGTGTAAAATTCTTGAACCACTGACACTGTAGGTGCAACAGGTCGAGGTATAAGTGATTCCCAATGTCTCATTGCTATAGCGTTGTCGATTCCCAAATGACATACCTCATCATCAATAAAACTGTCTCGCTCTAGAATAACATGCCTGTAATCACGTATATACTCATACTTCTTTTTGGCGTCAACAAATTTGAAATGTGCCTAGTCCTTGGGAGCCGTAGGCTGTGGTATGCGCCAAGGCCGAGATACAACATTCTTTGTTCTAGGCGGCCTATGATCAATTTCAAAAAACAACCGAAACACTTCTAATCATAAGGGCATAGAAATTGTGCATCAGTGCAACATATATCATAGATAGTTCAATGAAAAGTAGCAAATAAACAATGGAATTCAATGGAACAGTAACATATGAGAATAAATGATTTAATTTATCACGTTTAAAGCATAGAAAATGAATTAAACAAGCATTTTGACATAGATAATGGGAATGCAAAGCTAAATAGACCAAAGCTCATTGAGAAATAACATCAAACACTTGCAGAGCAACAACAAACAATTAAGAATTTCATATGAGCATCCAAAATGCAGTGCAATGTGAAACAAACTACAACAAAAACTAATAAACCATAAAAAGGGAACACTAGAAAACTAAATTGACTCACATTATATTTGAGAGAGGATGATAAACGAATCCATAACCTAAATGCACTAGAGAACGAGGGAGTTTGCAGCAAAAGATGGAATGAACAAATAAGCCAAAATGAACTGTGATTGGTATTTAAAGACGCCATTACTACAGTAGTGCATGGGACTACCGCAGTAATGCCATGGGTCCCAAATTCACGCCTTTTTTAAAGATGTAGTTATCGCGATATTCTGCAACTGACTACCACATAATTACGGTATGCTACAACGATGTCACCGCAGTAACCATGGCCATTGAATTGTAACCTTTTAGTTACCATGGTCATTGACTGCAGTAATAGAATGCTTTACTCTTTTTTTTTGAAAAAAAAAACCCTAAAAATGTGTGGATCCTAGGTACTAACATGCATGCCAACATAAAAAATAAAAATAAAAATTGAAATCAAGTAAAAAAACAAAAAGAAGAGAAAAGAAAGTGGGTTGCTTCCCACTGAGCGCTATCCTTAACATCATTAACTCGAGGTGGTACGAAATATCAGTCTTGTACTGTCACAGCTTCTCTGCACTCCGCTAGGTTCCACCATAAAAGATTTGTAGTCATTGACCATTGGCTTTGAAACAAGTCTCATCCACTAAACTTTGCAATCGAACAACTCTATAAGGAAATACCTGTGTGACAAGAAATGAGCTCGACCAACGAGACTTGAGTTTTTGAAGAAATAACCGCAGGCATGAATTAAACAAATGTACTTGTTGGCCTGGTTGGAACTCTTTCTTCTCAGTCAACTGATCATTCCATTTTTTGGTTTTTTTTCTTTATAAATATAGATATTTTCAAAAGCTTCTTCCAAAATTCATCAAGCTCCACAAGTTGAAGTAGTCAATTATCGCTACAAGCTTTGTGCATCAAAGTTAAGTTTTCTTACTACCCAATACGCTTGGTGCTCCACTTCACATGGTAGATGATAAGATTTTCCATACACTACTGATAAGAAGACATGCCAATAGGAGTTTTGAATGTTGTCTTACATGCCCATAATGTGTCATCAAGTTTCAGTGTCCAATCCTTGCAATTCGTGCCCACTGTCTTCAGAAGGGTTGCCTTGATCTCGCAGTTAAAAACGTCTACTTGTCTATTTGTTTAAGGATGATAGGGCAAAGCTAATTTGTGTCACACACCATATTTAGTGAGAAGGTTGTTAAATTGACGGTACAAAAGTGTGTACCTTCATCACTCATAATAGCACTAAGTGTGCCAAATCTAGAGAAGATATTGCGGGCCAAGAATTTGAGAGCTACTTGAGCATCATTCTTTGTGGTAGTCACGACTTCCACCCACTTAGAGACATAATCCAAAGCTAACAATATATATTGCTTCCCATCAGATGGTGGGAGGGGTCCCATGAAGTCAATTCCTCATACATCAAATAGTTCAACCTCCACAAAGGTATTTAGTGGCATTTCATTCTTCTAGAGATATTACCTTGTTTTTGGCATGTTTTACATGTTTCACAAATTGATAGACATCTTTAAGAATAGTGGGCCAATAAAACCCACTCTCAAGAACATGTCGAGCAGTTCTCTAGTGACTGTAATGGCCACTATAAGGAGAGGTATGACAATCATGAAGGACATTTTGAACTTCTTCTTCAGGAATTCAGCGACGAATAACTTTATTAGCACATCGACATAAAGATAAGGATCATCCCATAAATAAAATTTGGCTTCATGTGTGAAGCACTTAAGTTGAGCATTTGATACATATGGTGGAGCTTTACTCGTTGCTCGGCGGTTAGTAAAGTCAGCATGCCATGATGGATGGTCTAGTATAATTAAAAGTTGCTCATCATGGAACAATTCAATGATACGCATGGAGTCATTAGCAATGTTTCTAGGGAGACAAGATAGGTGATCGGCTACCACATTCTCTGAACTCTTTTTATCTTTGATTTCAATATCAAACTCTTAAAGTAGAAGGATCCATTTGATAAGCCAAGGGTCACCGTCCTTCTTAGCAAAGAGATGATGTACTGTTGTATGATCAGTGAACACTGTGACATGGGAACCCACAATATAAGTTCTGAACTTATCACAGGCAAAGACAATGGCTAGCAACCCTTTTTTAGTAGTAGTATATGTTCTTTGTGCATCACCATGTGTCTCGCTTACATAGTAGATAGCTCTGAACATCTTGTCACGCCTTTGTCCCAACAAAGCTCTAACAACATAGTCATTGGCATAACATATGATCTCAAAGGGCTCTCCCCAACCTAGAGTAGACATGATAGGAGGTAAGATGAGTGCCTTGTTCAGTGTATTAAATGCCTCAAGGTACTCATTATTGAAGTTAAACTCAGCTTTTTCTCTAGTAAATGACATAGAGGGGTGAACAATATGAGAGATATTCTTAATAAAACGATGATAGAACCTCCTATGCCCCAAGAAACTACAAACTTATCGAACTGATGTACGTGGTTTCAATTTCTCGATCACTTCAATTTTAGCATGGTCCACCTCTAGTCTTCCAACACACAATTTACATAATACCCCAAAATTTTATCACTCGTACACATCACTTTAGAAACTAAAAAAAAAATACATTTATAAAATAAATAAGTGAAATATTAATACTAATAAAAAAATTATAATAATAATAATGATAATATTAATAAGTAAAATTATATATATAATGGAAACCAAAAAAAGAGAATAATAATTAAAGAAATAAATAAGCTCGAGTGGTTGCAAAGGCACGAAACGTACAAAAAATAATAATAATAATAACAAAAATTTTGCGAAGTTTCAAATACAAGAGTTTGATAGGAAAAAAGAAACAAAATAGGTTCTTATTATATTTTTCTTTCTTTCCTTCTTCACTCAACTCTTGAACAACAACAAAAAAAAAGGAAAATAGCAGAAACACACAAAGGTGCATTTCTGTGTGTTGAACGTAAAAAGAAAAAGGGAAAGGAAGAAAGAAGACGAAGAATGCAGTAAGCTATGCGTTTTGGGATGTGAAGAACAGATTGGAGAAGAAGCGCGTTGCTACGATCTTGAGCAAAGAAGAAGAGTACGGATCCGCGATTTGAACGCAGATCTAGTGTGTGGTTCGCGCGAAGAAGAAGATTGAAGAAAGGTTGTAGCTGCTGGTGTGCAAGAGCTCAGATCCGTGATTTGTGGCGAACAACCTTGCTACTGGTTCGTTTGTGTGAGAAAGAAGAACAAAACACATCAACCTTGCTGTTGCTGTGTTCCAGCGCGAGAAAGAAAAAGAAACGTAGCAAATTTTCTGCTACTGCATTGCAGTGTGAGAAAGAAGAAGAAAGGGTTGTCGCTGGTGTGTTATTGCACCGCAAAGAAGATAATTTGCTGCATGAAACTAGATCTGTGCGTGCTATTGCATTTCGCACGAAGAAGAATGCATCTGTGCGTTTTCTGTGCAAGTCGAAGAAGAAGAACACATCTGATGTGTTCTTGTGCAAGGAAGAAGAGGAACGACGATCTACAACTGCTGTTGAGCAAAAAATAGAGGAACGAAACCAGATCTGTGCTGTCTATGCAAGGAAGAAGGAACTACCTGCGATTCAAACGCAAATCTGGTGCGTTCCCTACACAATGAAGAAGGAAGAACAGAAAGAAAAAGAAGTAGACGTTTTTGCTGCCGGTGCGTCTACGCGAGGAAGAAGAAGGAAAAAAATAGTGTGTTGGTACGTTCCTGCGTGAAGATGGTCTGTTGCTGGTGTGTTCCTGCGCCAAAAAGAAGAAGAACAAAACTAGCAGCCTTGTTGCTGTTGCATCCTTGTGCAACAAAGAAGAGGCAACTTGTTGCTACGTTGTAATATCCTGACTCTCAATAAGACCTTTCATCACGCGCTATAAATTTAGCGTAGAGATGCCTCATATGTAGGTCGTCGTTCATTGATAATCGAAATGTTATTTAAAATTTTTCTGTCAAAATCTCTTTCTTCAAATTCAAGTTCATGATAAATAGTTTTCAAATAAATATCTGAAAATACATTTGGCATAACACAAAAGATCAAAGGAATGTCCTACTGTGTTCATCGAAGTTTTACAGTAAGCTAAATAGAGATTAAAATAAGAAAATTTAAATCTCACAGCGAAATAAAACTTTTCAAAATTCAACTAAATCAACATATATATGAGATGTTTTAAAATTTATATCCAAACATGAATATAATTCAAGTCCCAAAATGAAAACACTCATTTACAAGAAAATTTGTAAAGTGAAACAAACAAATACATGCTTGGTTTATTTAGACTACCACGAAAAGAAACTCAAAATCCAAAGCATATCGATCTCTAGGTATGATCACTTTTACACTACTCAGACTAACTGGTGCTGATTACTGTACTCCACTGCTGTGAATACCTAAAAAATGTAAAATAGGGTGACCTCGAAAACCCAATGAGTCATTCTTACACATCACATATGTATTATACAGATCAAAATTTAAAACATTACAAGCACTTTCAAAAATTAGGTATTTCAAACATTCATTTGATTTTGGTCGAAGTTTATGACCAGAAGAGTGTTGAGATAACTCTCGATATTTCCCGTGATCTCGTTTAATCATAGAAGGTATCTAGTACCATCTAAAATCAATTAGATATTAGTATCACAGTCTAAGAAAGAGTACTTACTGCAACCTTGTACTACCTCCCAAAAACTTTTATCTGTCGCAGGCAGCTCAAGGTTGGGAATACCTGTGATCCACCTTGTGGCTCATCAATCTCAAGCGGTGACTATAGGAGATGCCACCTCTATCTGCTTCAGGCCCGTCGATCGCACCGGTATACGAATTCATAATAATCCTTCGTCTTATTTTAGTTTCACAACCAAGTTCTATCACACCCATAAATTTCATAATCCCATAGAGAATTAATCAAATAATGCATGCAATTTAATAATAGTTTTAAATAAATAACAAATGTTATAAAATGCAATTTACATGGTAGCCAAATGAATAATTTATGTTATGTAATGCATTTCTTCTATCTATGCATGTCATGAAATAATTATGCGTGAAATATAATAGTTCATCATTTATCACACTATCATCCAAGCACACTAAACAATTTCAATTCATTTCATAATAAAATTTTGATAACCTAAAACTATTCAAATAAATGTTTTAAATTTTAATTCATATAATATACATGAGCAAAGAAATCCTACTCACATGAAATATTGGATCCTCCTTGCATCACCTCGTAGAATTTCAATGCTCCAAAATTTTTTTTTTTTTGCTAGTAATATTAATAATGATCATAAATCTTTAATTTCTAATTAACCTATCTATAATGAATTTAATAATTCTAAACTTAGATACTCTTAGACTCTAGTATTATTATTATTAAAATTGGAATCTTTCCCAAACAATTATTTTTTTAGATCTTAATTAAATTTTTAAACTTGAATTTATAAACCTTCTAGCATTATTTTCCATACTATACTTTTTATTCTAAAAATAATGTACTCATGCTCAATACATCTCATTCCAATTAACATAAGGTTCTATATCTAAAATTTGAACTAAGCTCCAAAATACTAATTTATTACATAAAAATCTCCAAGCCAATCCTTCAAATAAAATATTCATTTTCATAGGAAATCATTCATTTCAAATTAATATTTCTCCACCCTAGATTTCTTAAATTCTATGTCTCAAAAATAAAAATCATTCCATCTTATAACCTTTTCTTAAAAAATTAACTTCTACTTCACTAAGACAATTCTAATATTTAATGTTTACATCAAGATTCCAAATAAACTAAATCTCCAATCATATTTCTTTTTATATCAAAATCATTCATTCATCTCTTAAATAAATTTATTACAAACAAAATAAGACTTCCAAACATTCTTTCTTCACATCCCTGTAACTTAAGTAAAATTCATATTCCAATAAAATAACAATCTAGAACCTTTAAATAAATTCCACGAATCTTAATCTTTCACCATTTCTCTCAGTTAATTTTCAACTTAACAGAATAAATAAATAAATTTAAACCTTCGAATCCCCTTGAGCTTCGATATCCAACATTCCAAACATCCATCCAAAATTCACATAAATCAAAATAATAGTTCTAACATAAAAATATTGAATAAGACTTCAAATTTCATATTTTTAACTATTGAAGGTTCGAATTTTCTAATTTTTATTTTGCAAATCTAAAATCAAAGAAATAATTAATTTCATGTGACAACCCATGATTTGATACACAAAAATTATCAGGTCCGATACGTGTATTTTTTTAAAATTTTTAATGGAAAATACACGAATTTTTCTTATTTTTTTCCTATTTTAAATTATTTATTGAAGAAAAAATTAGAATAATGGAAAAAAAATAATTTTGAGGAGAAAATACATGGAATTATAAAGGAAAATGTAATTTCTAAAGAGAAATAATTTTTGGAATTGATTATTGAATTTTTTAAATAATTATGAAATTTTTAGAGCCATTAATAGAATTTTTGGGAGAAAAATGTGATTTTTGGTGAATTATTCAATTTAAAAAAATAATTATATAAATAATGAAAATGATGTTTGATTGGAACATTTTGATGAAAAATGATGGAATAAAGGATTTTAATAATTTTAGTGAAAAAATGGAGAAATTCGGATATATATATATATACACACACAAGGAAAAGGAAAATGGAATTAAAAAGAAAAAACAAAAAACAAAAAAGGGGGATGTTGCCCAGTCTCACGGGCCAGGCACATCAGCCCAAGTCTAGGCGGGCTGGGCATAGGCGCACGGGCCTTTTGGCCACCTAGCGCCTGGGCTTGGCACCTGGACCGGCCCAGGGTGGCTAGTAGCCCAAGCGGCCCTCCTCCCTGCCCCTTCTCCAACCTCCGAATTTGCTTCGATTTAGGCACGATTTTTTATGATTTTTCCAGCAATTTTTAGTAGAAAAACCATGGTTGCTCATGGTTGTGGACCCCTAGTATTACCATCAAATCTCAACCTCTTGAGCAAACCAATGAAGGTTGCCAACTAGTCATCTTGCATAGAAACTCCTATGTCACGTGGTAGCCCATTTGCCATGCAAGGGAGCCCATGCATGCAACAAAAACCACCATTTGAGCTAAATGTTTAGATTTTCAAATTCTTCCTCCCATCTTCCAAAGCTTGTGTCTTCTTCGTATGACCTCTGTTTTGAGTGGCCTAAGCTCTTTGGAAAGCTCTTGCCACCCTCTAGAAAGTCCTACAAGTAGTTGGCCAAATCCCAAAACCATTTGAAGCTGAAACGACCAATAACAGAGCTGCTCAACACTGTTGGGAACCCAGAAAATAGAAAGTTAAATTCAATCTTTGGAATTTTGATTCCTAAGCTATTAAGGGTCCATCCTTGAGGTAAAACCCCTTCTTTTCTTCTTTATGTGTACTTCCATGTCCAAGTGGTGGAAATCAAATATTGAAACTTTAAATCAGTTTTATAAGGTAATGAAACGGACTGTTTGATCAACTGTTACAACAATTCCAGCTGAAACCAGACTTTGAGACTAAATTGGAGGCAATGTTTAGAGGTGTCCGTTTGGATCGAGATCTGAAGCATTTTTTTGAACCTCATACTTGGTACAATGAAAGGGTAAAAACCTTAAACTATAAGCCTTTATAGTTTAAATTTTCTATGCTTGCAAATATGACCTGGTAGTTAGGTATTATGGGACTTAGAAAAATTCCAGAACACCCTTATGCATGCCATGTTTTGGAGTTGTGTTTGAGAGTAAATATGACTGTAGTTGCTTGCTGTTCTAGATAGGACTTAATTAACTAGAGTTCTAGGATCTAAACTCTTGTAAAAATAGTAAGAAACAACCTCGTATTGGTGCTAGAACCAAAGTACGTAGGCACTTGAAAACCATAGGGGATTTGAACCATTTGAGTAATCTATTACATGACAGAGAAATAGGAAACCATTAGACTGACCAAATGTAGGTATTTTGAGCTAAACTTTGGTGGAGAGGTCACTGGACATGTCAATGGTATGTGTACCAAATTTCAGGCCATTCCGAATTTGGAAAGTAGGTCAACCAATTCACTAAGTGACAGCCTATTACAAGGAATACGGGATTTCACAGTCCCTATTAATGCACTTAGGTAACTTAGTAAATGGTGTCCAAAAATCAAAAATTAAAATTTTGGTAATGGTTTAGGTAGTCTAGATGAAATTTAGAAAGTTTCATATAAATATAACTTACGGATTGATAGCAAAAAAATTGACAAATTTGCTGTGCAAGAGAGCAAAGAGCTCAAATTGGGCTAAGTGTTGGAATTTGGAGATTTTGACCTAAATGACCCAATTTTGACGCAGTTGACCCATTTTGACCCAATTTGGGCACAAATTGACCAAGAGTGACTAGGTTGACCATGTTGACTAGAGTTGACTGAGTTTGACCAAGTTTGACCGATCGACCGACATTGACCGAGATGATTTGGGTTAATCAAAACCGAATAGGGACAATGAGATTAGAGATTAAGCCATAGTATGGAAAGAGCTGAGATTAAATTTAATTAATGTAGATTCGGGTGAGCACTACGGGATTGGGCCAGTTGTCAATGGAACATCAGTGCGCACGACCCGAGGTGAGTAGTTTGATTCAAGTGTTTTCTGTGACTTGTATTCCTAGCATAAAACTTATGTGAAATGACATGGTTTAAATGGTTCCACGAAATTTAGATACATCTGATTGGTTGTGAGATGTATAGATGTACACTAGTAGTGAGATCATAGGCTTGAGGGCTGAGTGTCGTGGTCAGGGTACTTAATGTGATTGAGATTAGACTCGAGGTTTGAGCCTAGGGTTAGGGCATATGATCGATGCGCCTAGCTTCCGACTCGCTTGAGTGATGGCACTCGAGGACCCAGCATGGGATTAGGATATTCGAGGAATATGTTTAGCTTACGACCTGCTCGAGTGGCCAGTACACCTCACTCAGGACCTGCTCGAGCGATGACCATCGGTAGGGTTTTTTGAGTTAACCCTAGCCTGGATACATTTTTAAATGGCATTGATTTGAAATATTTTTATGATGGTTGCATTATTTATATCTGCTTTTGTACTATGCCATGCATTCAAATTTTACATTATTTTTCCTGCTCCTGCATACATGCGTTGTTTTGAAGTATTGGTTATGGTTGACATGCTGGTCTTTCAATTCTCTGAGCCACGTTAATTTTAGGCTCACTACTCTACCACTATTTCAGGTTCTTTGATGGCTGATAAAGGAAAAGGCGTGGTGATTGCCTAGCTCCCTGACGATTCTTATTTCCTTTTCTGTCTTTTGGATTTAGAGGTTGGTCACTCCTTGTTTGTGTATAAATGGTCAACTATGTATTTTGGATAAGACAAATATGTAATGAAATGGTTTCTCTTCGTATGTTGCTCACTTTTGCTTTTAAGTATTCTATTTATTCTGATATCGTTTGTTATATGGGGTTGAAAAAGGGGCTTAACAATGGTTAGATGAACTCGACGTGGCGAGTGAGTTCGTCGAGCCATTGTGTCGGTTGGCCCGTCCTTGACTTAGAGAAGGAGTCCTGACATTTCAACTATCTTAAATTTAAAAATCCAAAAATATAAGTATTATACCTTTCTTCATCTTCTTCGCGCGAACGATGAGCAAAGACAAAAACCTTCTTGTTGCAGGTTGTCTTTCACGTAGGAAGGCACCAACACCAATCTATATTTTTCCTACTCTGATCGTGAGTCTCGACACCACAGAATACAGTTGGGGTTTCTCCTTTATGCACTAGCACCCAGCTAGTTTTGTCCTTCGTTTTCATGGACCACAGCGAGCAAGAAACCCAAATTAGGAAACCCCAAATCACATTCAAGCCCTAGATGCACCACCTAATTACGCTCCTCTTCTTCATTCTGTGTCCGACAGCAACAACAATCAACTGTTGCTTGTTTTGTTCTTCTTCATGGCCCTCTTCTTCTTCACGGACCATTACTAGTAGCTTCCCATCTTCTTCATTTCAGCTTCCTTCTTCCCCTATTTCAGTCCCCCCAAATCGCAAATCACGATTAACAACAGAAAAAATAACCAGCTCACGATTTGCATCTTCTTCCTCTTTCCTTTGTTTCAACTTCACCTTCAAAACCCACATCGTGCCATCATGTTCCTCTCCTTCTTCGTTTCTCTTCATCACGGACCTGCTACTCTTCTTCATTGTCCAAACCAGAAAATTCTAGATTTGAAAATTTTCCTTCGTTTGACCCTAAATCACACACACACACACACACACACGTCCTCTTTGTTCTTTGTTCATGCAACATCAAAACACCTCTTCTTCAACCTCTTCTTCAACCTCTTCTTCAACATCAAAACACATTCTTGTTCATCTTCCAAAATAGAGCACCAGCCCATCTTCTTCATTTTTTTTCATCTAATCGTTACAACCAAACCAAAACCTCAATCAACAATTAAAAAACCCAGATTTTCTTTCCATCTTCTTCTTCTTTGATCATCCATCCCAACTATGCAAAACCCCCAAATTTAATTGCTTCAAATGGAAATATGGATTCCTCTGTTCGTGATTCAAGAGATTTCCAGATTGTTTCCTTTTTTTTTCCAATCATTTTGCTCAAAAATCTGAAATTTTAGATTTTTTCTTTAATTTTTTTCATTCTTTTGTCCAATAATCATACATATATTTCTATAGTTATAAAACATGATTTTATCAGTTTATTTTCTTGATTAATTTATTTCATAATTCTCTTGTCGTCGCATTCGCAAGCATTGTAATATTTTTATTTATTTTTTCACACCATAATTTTATGTATGGATTTGAATAAAATAAGATTTTAACTCGTTTATTATATTTTTTTATTTTTTTTGCAAACCTCATATTTTTAATTTAAAGATTATTATTTCTAAAATCTATTTTATTATAGTTTTTTATATTGTAAAGACTATTATTTATTTTATTTTTATTTTTTTCTTAATTTAATTTGAATTCTCATTTTCTAAAAAAAAAATTTTATTTTATATTTACTCGCAACGTGTATGCATTCGTAAAATTTTGGGATGTTACATGTGTCGTCCGTGCGAAGAAGAAGTATAGGTTGCGATTGCGTGCTAGTGCAAACGAAGATGACGAACGACAACAAAGACTTGCATTTTCAAACCTAGATCCGTGAAGTCAAATCTGTGAGCTTGTTGCTCGCGCAAAGGTAAAAATTCGGGAAACCCCTCTTTGAATCTAGTTTTCCCTTTAGAAATTTCATTTCCTAAGTGTATATGATTTTCCTTTGAAGTATAAATCGGATGAGGGATTGTGAGACCTTCACATTAAACCCTCCACATTCGAGGCTCACGAACACAAAACCTTCACATTTTTGAATGCTCAAAACTTAGTATTTATTTTTAATAATACTATCATGAATTATTTTTGTGAAAAATCTTTTTTTGGATGCATTAGAGGCAAAATGAAATATTGTTGGGCATGTCGAATATGTTTAATATATATATATATATATATATCTGTGTGTGTGAACATCTCAAGTACTTTAAAAATAAATAAAATGAAAAAAAAATAAATCAAAGCCCAATAAAGTATTTTAAAATTTGATTTGAATGAGTTATAGGGGTTATGGACTCAGCAGAATAATCTTTAATTTTCAGATTAAAAATTAAGGAGTGGCCAAGGGCAGAGGTACGAGGGACTCGAGAAAATTAGGTGGGTGTGATTACCATACTCTCTATTATTATTATTAAACGTTGAATATAGAATATGATGCACGTTTAAATTAGATGCATAGAAGCATACTAGGACTGCTAGAATAAACATTGACTAGGTTGATTATTTGAATGCTAAAATAACATGATGGATGTTTAAATTTCTTATCGTGATTGCATGCCTAAGTAATAGGAAGGATTTATTGCTTTGATTTACATGGATGATTTGCATGTTTAATTTTCATATCTTGATGTATCAATTGTGTGAAATGAGTGTGTTGAAATGTGACACTAAAGAAAATTAAATTAAGAATTAAACCATGTATTGGGACAATGACCGGCCTTAGGGTGTCATCATGGGCATCCTCAGCTAGACTAGCTACGGGGTTGGGTGTAACTTCGGACCTCACGCCCCCGTCCGGGTCTCAAAAGTTAACCAACCCTCAAGCATTACCTCTAGATTCACTCCCAGACCATGAGGGGGACACTGAGGTTACAAACCTTTTGGTTTTGATTACGAAAAAAAATAATAAAGTGTTTGAAACGCCCTAATGTAATGAAAGTATTTTCATGTTTGCATTTTAGTGTGAATCTGACTATTTTGGTGAAGCCTCACTAGGAGGTTATTATTGTTTACCTTTTTCTATATGATATTTTTGTATTTAATTTGGATAGGGCCTGTGCCCCTTTCTTTTTGTACTAAACATTTTGTAAGTAATTAAATGTTTTAGATTTATTTCATAGATCTTTAAATTGTTTAAATTTGAACTAGAAGTTTTTTATTTTACTTAAAATCTTACGGATCCAATTTATTTACATAGAAGTTTTATTTCTAAAAAAAAAATCATGTCTATTTAAATTGATTTTATTATTACTAGAAAGAAAGAAAGAGAGAGTATAGACGAATTAAGTAGCACTTCGACTCTCGTTGAACGACTGCCTCATGGCTTCTCTTGCCAGAAGAGCGCGCATCTTCTCGCAGGGCTAGAAGGGTGCGCGGACTGGGGGTTGGGGTGTTATAAAGCTGGTATCAAAGAGTGTTATTAGATATTCTGGGTGAATGTTTAAATAAATAGATAGATGTCACTTCAGGCAGTTAGGTTGCTAGTTAACTCGGCGAAAGAAACTTTTTAGCCGAATGTGGAAACCTTAGAGAGATTGGGTGTTGCCATCAAGGCACAGTGGATCCTTAATATAGATAAAAGCTTATAGGACATAAGCTAGAGGCTAAAAATTTGTGAAAATGAACACTTGATTGGTCAGGACATGAGATCGGGAGGATCCTATATCTTTAGTTTCTATGTGGTATGGGACGCATTGGAATTTGGGGGTAATGAGGAATCTTGAATTTGGAGATTGATGGACCATGTTTGGTGAATGATCAATATCTTTGGAAGAACTTGTATGCACTGTGTTTGACTGGTATGGGACAATCAAGCATAGTGGTGCTTGCGAAGCCTTAGAAATCGAAACATTTGTGAAATTGTGTGGGTGTAGTGAAATCTCTAAGTGGAAGCCTATGCTGATGGGCGAGAATGGTATGGGACACACAGACTCGGAGACACAAATGGAAGCTTAGAATTTCACTATGCTAGCGTATATTGCTTGCTTGCTAGATTGATTGATTTCATGTTATATATGCATGATTATTTTGAGTATTGCCATACTAAATCAAACAAATCCAGTACCCTAAAAACATACATGAGGGATTGAAACCTCAAAATACAACTTAGAAGAATAAAATTGTAGGCCAAAAAATAATCAAGAACTTAGAAACATGAATTTAGAGCCATGGTAATACAAATAACAAGCAAAAATGGCTTCGACCAAAGGGTCGCAAGATAAGGAATAAATACCTTTGAATGTTAGAAAATTTTCTTTTTCATTATGATTGAACTACTAGATATTGAAAGTGACTTTTGCCTTGTAAAAAATGGTGGAAACAAGAAGAATGGTGGTAAGAACTACGACTAGGGAACTAATGAGTCAAAGTAGAGAGATGATGGCACACCGGTGGTAGCAGCACCGGTAGGGTCGATGGTGACACTCGAGATGATCATTGAGATCACTCAAATAGTAGTGGAGCAAGTCACAAGGATCTTGCAGCCATTGGCACAGACACCTACACAGCCAAAGCCACAGCCAGAGGCACAACCTCAACCCCAAACTCATCAGGGATTGATTTCCGCTGGTCCAGTAGTGCATAACAAGGAGTAGAAGGATTTATTGATTGAGTTTCAAAAGTTGCGACCAGTGCATTTGAGGGTATGGTTGATCATGTGGCGGCATACAGATGGTTTACGGAGATGAACAAGCATTTGAATGCTATGGGGGTTACTGGACCCAATAGAGTTGCCCTAGCAGTGTATTAGTTTGTGGGACCCGCATATCATTGGTAGGAGATGATTATGAATGACCCCATAGTGGATGAATTTGTCATGACATGGGAGCAGTTCAAGGTTCTATTCTATGGTCACTTTTTCTCTACGACAAAGACAAGACAATTACAGACTGAGTTCATATGACTGACTCAGAAGACCATGAAAGTAGTTGAGTATGAGCAGAAATTTACCAAGCTATCTAGATTCGTCGTGGAGCTGATTAGAAACAAGCAATCGAAGACCGATAGATTCACTGAAGGACTGAAGGTAGAGATCAAGAAGATAATAGCTCCTTTAAAGTTGACTCTTTGAGAGAGATAGTAGAGAGAACACAATTGGTTGAGCAAGACCTTGAGTATGAGTATGCATTGAGAAATAGAAACAAGAAGTCAAAGCTAGGTCAGGCCCCAAGAACCCAATAGAAGAAGAAGAGTAGGCAGGATGGGTATAGAGCACCTCAGTTTCAGAGCCAAACATACACTTATGATAGGTAGCAAACCCAGTAGACTCAACCAGGGCGTGTGACTGATGATCAAAGAGAGAAGGTTATATTTTGTGTGCAATTAGAGATAACATATGGCTAGACATTTTCTTACCAAAGCACCAGCTCCAGCCCCTCAGCAATTGCAACAGACATGTGGGTAGAGTAGTTGTTCACAACGGAGACAATAGCCAAAGTCCCAGCTACAGCAAGGAAATCACGCTTGATTGCATTTTGTAGATGCCCAGGCTAATCCCATTCCAATAGTGGAAGACACATTTTTTTTGTTTGGTGTCGCTGTTCAAGTTTTGTTTGATTTGGGTGCCACTAGATCTTTTATTTTTGAAAACCAAGTGGATATATTACAATTGATAACAAATTCATTGTCAATAGCATTAGACGTGGCCACACCTATTGGGACTACTGTGAGTTCGAAGAGATACTATAGATTTGACCTTAGGTTTGGAGACAAGCTGATTTCAATTAATCTTTATGCACATCATTTTCATGGATATGACATGATATTGGGTATGGACTGGTTGACCCAATATCAAGCACGAAACTGATGGTAAAGTTACCATCTGGTAAGGTACTGAAGATAAATGGGGAAATGCAAAGATTGTCAAGGAGTCCTATGTTAGTGCTATACTTTATAAGACAAAAAGAGGACTTCAGGCAATTGTTAAAAGAGGATGTAACGACCCATATTTTTAAGAAATTGAGTCAATAGGCTCAACATATATTTTCATGTATTAATTAATAAATTATAAATAAAAATACATGATTTTACAGGTATTATATAGTTTAATATGGGTATTAAAATGAAAATGATGAATCTAATCATTTAATTCAAGTATATATGCGCATACATATAGTTCTGTATGAATATATAAATATGCTTAGTTGGATTAATCAAAAGAAATAAAATGAATAAAATTTTTACATGTATATATATTGAGATATATAAATATATATGATGATGATACAATACATACATATATGTAGATATTATATATATA